>JARQOD010005285.1:0-48916 GCA_033576555.1 Oophaga sylvatica | reverse complement strand
GTGGGGTTTTCGTTGGCGAAACCCGACCATAGCGTGCAGTGGCATGGGGGTCGGCAAAACAAGCGCCAAAGTCTTTTCCCCCAGAAGGGCTTTCGGGCGCCTTTTTTCAGCCAATGAGCAAGGATGACACTGGGGGCAACAAGAGACATTGCGCATCCACCCCCATCTTAGAGAAGGCATTGCAGTGTTTGGCTTTTTTTGGGGGGGCGTCATAGGTCTTAAAAGCCCGACCGCCGCTGCCTTTTTATTTCTGCCGATTTTTAACGTAGGGAGAGGTTGTGTTTCCCAGTGGGAGAGAGTTAGGGGGGAAAAGAAAAGTTCTTCTGTCTTGTGCTGATAGCAAGTGCTGTCAGTTAGTGTCAGTGACGGGGAAGGATTTTTTGGTGCAGCAGCCTGGTTATTCAGCTGCCTCTAGCTTATTGTGGTGTACATTTGCAGTGCAGCTGCTTTTTACACAGCAAATATTTTATTCTTTTTTTTGCACAGTTCCCAAGCGTTCTTTTTTTCCCACATGTAATAGTGTCGCTCCTCACACATTTCCGGTACCGCTGGTATCACGGCAAATACATGCTGATTTATATTTGTGTGTGCTCCAGAAATATATACGGAGATTTAAAATTTTTTAACCGTTTTCAGCTGTCCCCTTTTGTACAGTACCAAATATCTGTCTTTGTATTTCGGCAAACCCATACTGAGGGGGCGTTGTGTGTAAATCGGAAAAAGAGATTTAAAATTTTTCCCCTCACTATTAAGTGTAGTTTTGGGTACAGTACCCTATTTGCTCTTTGTATTACGGTCAAACCATATGAAGAGAGAGCTCTGTGTGTGATCCAAATATAACGCGACCGCTTTTAAAGCCGAAGCATCAGGAACAGGTTTTGCCTTACATTGCCGAAACAGCCTCCAGCTCTATCGCCTCCTCTTCTGAAGTTTTAAAAAATGCAAGCACTGAGTCGTCAGTGCAGGCTCCTGGTTAGGAACAACACCTTTCCTTGTGTCCTTCACCCACACCAAAAGTGAAGGATGCGAGAGGCCACACTTCAGATTATTCCCTGCAGCTCTTTTCACATACCATGCCTGGGTTATCAAGTGAAATCCTGAATTCCCCAGTCCAAGATGAATATGACATGGAGTGCACTGATGCACAGCCACTGCTATATGATTCTGCTGGTACATTCACCCAGAGCACTGCATTGCCCTCGCAGTTTACTGAGCCAGATTCTGACCCTGATGAAACTCAGGTGCCCCTTCCCGCATACTATACCACCTTACACGGTGACACAGAGGAGGGTGCAGATGAAATTGAAGAGGAGGTGATGGATGACCCAGTTGTTGAACTGGATTGGCATCCATTGGGGGAAGAGGGTGCCGCTGGAAATAGCTCATAAGAGGAGGAGGATCCGCAGCAGGAATCGACATAGCAGCTGCGGTTATCTGGCAGGCCCGTAGCAGTCCAAAAATGTATTAAAAAAACAAAAAGAGTTGCAGGACAGCTTGGCCAGACAGTCAAATTAGCACAGCGTGCAAGGCCTGAAAATTTTTCCCGCAGTAGGCAGAGTGCAGTGCGGCACTTTTTTTACCAAAGTCCTATTGATGAGGCAAAGGTTATCTGTAAGAAGTGCGGAAGGACCTTTAGCCGAGGGAAAAATCTCTGAAGATTGAAAACCAGTTGCATGGTTAGACATTTAAACACCATGCACTTGCAAGCGTGGACGGACTACAAAACCTCACTGGCTTTCAACGCCTTCATTGCCAAACTGATCTCATTAGAGATGATGCCCTTCCGTATGGTTGAAAGCACAACGTTCCGAGAGCTCATGGCCTACGCTGTCCCATACTATGACCTACCCAGTCGGCACTTTATTTCTAGAAAAGCCATCCCTGCCCTCCAACTGCATGTGAAAGACCACATTGTTCATGCATTTAAACAATCAGTGAGTGTAAAGGTGCACCTCACAACAGATGCATGGGCCAGTAGGCATGGCCAGGGCCATTACATGTCCATCACTGCGCACTGGGTTAATGTGGTGGATGCAGGGTCCACAGTGGACAGCGGAGGTGGGACAGTGCTGCCTAGCCCATGGTATAATGAAGAAATAATGATGTGCACTCGGTGTGGTTTATATATTTCTATTTGTTAGCCCACGGTATAGGCAACAGTTGGCTGTAGGCGTTCGACCCTCCTCCAGAAGCAAAAGCTCGTCGACAGAGCGCTGTCACACAAGCACTTCTTCCGCAGCTGCCAGTGTTGCACACGAGGTGTCCCACTATCGAACAGCTAGTGGTAAGCGTCAGCAGGCTGTTTTAAAGATGATGTCTTTGGACGACAACAGACACACCGCGGAGGTACTGGCCGACTACTTGCAGTGAGAAACTGAGTCATGGCTGGGCAGTCTACATCTTGAGCCAGGCAAGGTAGTCAGTGATAACGGCCGTGATTTTGTGGCCGCCAAAGCCCTGGCAAAACTCAGACACATACCTTGCCTGGTTCACACCTTGAACCTGGTGGTGCAGTGCTTCATAAATAATTATCCGGAGTTACCAGCCCTGCTCCATAAGGTGCGAAGACTGTGCTCGCACATCCGTCGCTCGTCCGTAGACTTCAGTCGTATGCAGAGGCTGCAGCGATCGCTCCACCTCCCCAAGCACAGCCTAATCATAGACGTTGCAACAAGGTGGAGAGGCTGTGCAAACAGAGGTAGGCTGTAATGCATTTGTGGGGGGATACACGGGCAGGCAGTTTGAGGGCAGATATCGAGTTGTTTGGTGTGCAGTGGTCAAAGCTGAAAGACCTCTGTAAAGTCCTTCAGTGTTTTGAGGAATGCACACGGCTGTTAAGCGCTGACGACGCCATCATAAGCATGAGCATCCCACTTATGCGTCTGCTCATGCAAACTTTGGCGCACATTAAGGATCAGGCGTCTGCAGTTGAAGAGGAGGAGGAGGGAAGCATTGATGACAGTCAGGCATTGTCTGCTCAGGGAACTGTCCTGGACGAGGTGGAAGAAGAAGAGGAAGAGGAGGAGTAGGAGAAGGTTGAGGAGGATGATTATTTTGGGGAGGAGGATGCTTCTCAGGGGCAAGAGAAAATGTTGTCTTGCCAAGGTCAGGTACAGGGTTTGTGTGTGATTAGAGGTATGTGGATTTGGCAGAAAGTGCTCCTCCATCCACCACTGGCAGTGCATCATTGACACCTGGAACATTGGCCCACATGTGTGATTATGTCTTGCGGATCCTAAAAAGGGACCCCCGCATTTACAAAATTATGAAGGATGACGACTACTGGTTGGCCAGCATCCTCCATCCACACTATAAATTCAAATTACAGAACACAGGAGAACCTAGAGCTAATATTGGGGAGCAAACAAGTAACTCTGATAAATCATTTGTTAGAGGCATTCCCAGCACACAGCAGCGGTGCAGGTTCTACCACGAGCCGTACTGGGTCAAATGGAAGAGGTGTTCGTGGTGCACACAGCCGAAGTGGCGTTGGAGACAGGGGTTTCATGACCATGTTGTGGTCTGATTTCTCGAGTAACGCTCACACGACTGGTAATACTGAATCGATTGCAACAGACAGGAGAAAACAGTTGTCAACTAATTTTCAAAATTACCTCTCCTCCCCTATCTATGTTCTCCCTTACAGTTCATTCCCCATTGACTACTGGACACCTGGCCTGAATTGGCACAATATGCCTTAAAGGAGCTCGCTTGCCCTGCTGGTAGTGTGCTATCAGAAAGAGTCTTCAGTGCTGCTGGATCAATCCTGACAGAGAGAAGGACCCGGCTGTCAACCCAAAATGTTGGTGATCTCACCTTCATTAAAATGAACCATGCCTGGGTTTCAAATGATTTTGTACCACCTTCCCCTGATGACACATAGGTTGCCAGCAAAATGGCTCGCTTTGTCCTCCTCTTCCTCCGACTTCTCCAATTTCTCCATTTGCAGCTGCTGAATGTCCAGCCTACACCTCCACATATGCCAGTTATTCCACCTCCCTAACTGGGCTGTACCCCCCACAGGGCCGGCGTCACCACCTGGCGCATTCGGGCATGTGCCGGGACCGTGAGCAGGTGGGGGGCCCACTCTTGGGCGACGGCACTGGCACAGGGCCCCTCATAGTATGCCGGTGTCTCTGACAGTGGGGGGGCCTACTCGCTGTCAGAGACACCAGCGTACTATGAGGGGCCCTGTGCCAGTGCTGTCACCCATGAGTGAGCCCCCCTGCTTGCTCATGGCCCCAGCACTTGCAATACTTACCTCTTCCTGCTCCACCGCTGTGAAGTCTTCCGCGTGACATTCAGGTCAGAAAGCGCGATGACGTCACGTCTGTGAGCCCTCTGCTTGAACAGTCACAGTGCAAAGAGCTGTAAGATGGCGCCGCTGAGGAGTCCAGATTAGAGCAGTGCCCAGCGAGGAGAAGTGTTTCATTTTTTTTAATGTTTGGAGCAATATATGGGGAGCATTATACACTGGAGAATTATATATGGGGCCCATCATACACTTGAGCATCATAGATAGGGCCCATTATACACTGAAGCATTATAACTGGGGCCCATCATACACTGGAGCATCATATACGGGACCCATTATACACTGGAGCATTATATGGGGCCCATTATATATGGAGCATTATTTAGGCCCATCATACACTGGAGCATCATACATGGGGCCCATCATATACTGGAGCATTATGTGGAGCTCATCATATACTGTATAGAGCATTATATAGGACCAATTATGTATGGAGCAATATATGGGGCTCATTATTCTGTATGGCGCACTATGTGGTGGCCATAATACTGTATGGAGGAATATACTGTCTGGTTTTTGAGCTAATGTAGAATTTACAATAGATATCACTCATGTAATGTAAGAAGTGAAGTATTTGGCATTGTACTATACCTATATTTCCCTGCCGTATCAGAGCATCATGAATTGTGGTATGTGTTAAACAGGCCCACTGAGACTCTTTGGCCCAGGCCCATGAAAACCTGGAGCCAGCCCTGCCCCCCCACACAACTTTAGCCAAATAACCCCAGTTTTCAATGCATTACTATTATTATAAAGTAAATGAAGGTTGACAAGCTTAAGTAATAAGAATTTATGTTGTTGGCATTGAAATGGGCACTGTAGGTGTGTTTACTGTCCTCCACTCCCTGCCGACTTTTATTCCCCATTGACTTGCATTGGGGTCGGATTTGCGACTCCGACTCGACTGTTTCCGTTAGTCGGCCGACTTAGTTTGACTCGACTTTTGGGAAAGTCGGGTGGTTCGAAACCCGACTCGACCCTCCCGGAGGCAAAGTCGCTCATCTCTATGTATTACAATATGCAATCAGCATTGCAGAGGTCTGCTCCACCTGTATAACTTTACACAGAGCTGCTGAGGTCTGCTCCACCTGTATAACAATACACAGAACTACAAATGTCTGCTCCACCTGTATAATCACGCACAGAACTGCAGAGTTCTTCTCCACCTGTATAACCACACACAGAACTGCAGAGGTCTGCTCCACCTGTATAACAATACACAGAACTACAAAGGTCTGCTCCACCTGTATAACCACGCACAGAACTGCAGAGTTCTTCTCCACCTGTATAACCACACACAGAACTGCAGAGGTTTGCTCCACCTGTATAACCACACACAGATCTGCAGAGGTCTGCTCCACCTGTATAACAATACACAGAACTGCAGAGGTCTGCTCCACCTGTATAACAATACACAGAACTGCAAAGATCTGCTCCACCTGTATAACCACGTACAGAACTGCAGAGGTCTTCTCCACTTGTATAACCACACACAGAACTGCAGAGGTCTGCTCCACCTGTAAAACCACACACAGAACTGCAGAGGTCTGCTCCACCTGTAAAACCACACACAGCCTGCTCTAACATGTTATTACCTTGTTTGTATGAGAGATTGCTTATTTTGTAGAGTGAGCTTTAGTTTTATTAGAATGACATGGTGCTGCCACTCGGAGGAGCCTCAGCGAGCGCCGGGATGTGCCGGACCGTTTCTCAGAGCTGCGCGCAAAGCTTTTGTCCTCCGCCCGCCTCGTCCTGTCTCCGCCTTGTCACTTCCTCCCTGCGGCACCCATGAGAAGAGACAGGGGAGCTCTCCACCAATCACAGGAAGACAATCCTGACAGTTTGGACTCTGATTGGCTGCTGGAGTGCAATCGTTGTCCTGAATGAATCTTATTTTGAATATGCGTCCAATAGAAGCACGTCTGCTGCCCACGCCACTGAGCTTTCATTGATCGCATTCCCAGACAGCGTGAGTGGGCCCCCCATCTCGCCAGGACCCCGGAACTTGCCTGAGTGCGCCAGGTGCTGATGCTGGCCCTGCCTAAATAGTTCCTTGATCCATGTCCTCGTACTCCGCCTGCAATGCCTCCCCATTCATGGCAAGCAGAGAGCTTTTCAGAATGCAGATGAGCGGGATGATGATGCTAATTATGGCGTCATCGCCGCTCACATCTTGGTGGACTCCTCAAAGTTTTGGAGGATGCTACATATGTCTGACATCCATGTCCACTCCTGAGGTCTTATGTGTGGAGTGAAACCTGACAAACGACTGCCTTGTTGATGCTGGTATTCAACAACTGCCCGCTTCTGATCACAAATCATTTCTTACATATGCAGTGTAGAGTTCCAACGCGTGGGACGTCACACACCAGTCTGTGAGCTGGAATCTGCAATCGCTGCAGAAGCATGGCAAGGGCGGCTGAAACTGTTGCTGACTTTCTAAAATATGCACACAGGCAGCGTACTTTTACCTGCAGATCCGGCAGCTCTGGATAGCTTTTTAGAAAACGTTGAACTATGAGGTTCAGCACATGGGCCAGGCATGGTACGTGTGTCAGTTCGCCTCGCCTCAAAACCGCCACTAGGTTCCTTCCATTGTCACACATAACCATGCCTGGCTGGAGATTTAGCAGTGTCAGCCACATATCTGCCTGCTCTTTCAAAGCTGTCAACAACTCTTTGAGCACACACAGATAAGAGCTGCCATGGAGATTCCACTATGACAAATGTGTGGCCTGTATTTTTTTGCAAAATACTGCTATATATAATTACAGTGACACCCAGACAAAAAAGAAAACTGCGGTAAACTGTCCAAACTTTGAGCACACACAGATATGAGCTGCTACAGAGATACCAGTACGACAAATGTGTTACCTGTACTTTTTTTTATTGTTGGACTAACTAGTGCTGTATTGTGAGGGTGTGAAGCACAGGAAGATTCGGAAGGGCGTTGCCTCCTCTGCTCCGTGTCCGGAACTATGGTGCTGTACAGCAATTTTCCTGGGGGGGACGTTTGCAGTCAAAGACAGGAAGCGAGACAGACTGAGGGCGGGAGAATTTGGCGCGCTGACCAGAGAGGACTGTGTGCAGCAGTCAGAGGAACAGACAGCTGCACGCGAGGGAGGGGGACTTCCTCCCTGCGAGAGAGCTAAGACAGAGGGACTGAACAGGCTTGCTGCTGACTGTGAGTATGTGAATGCAGAGTCCCCAGAGATTGAAACCAGACTCCCTCCTGACAGCCTGGGGACAAAGACTCGCTCGCATAGTCGCAGTGGCCACAGTAACGAGTCAGAGCCCCTGACCCCAGCAGAGAAGCTTAATCAAAGACTGAGCCTTGTTTCGGCGGAGAGACTGTTAGTTTTGAAGCAGAGACTCAGAGCAGGGAAGACTCAGTTGTCCCAGTCTTTCCCTGCCTCCCACATTAACCCTTGAGAACCTGGTTACCATTTCACATAGACTACAGCATTCACAGAGACTACAAGTGCTGCTGCTGTCGGCACCTACATTGGAGAGGACATCTCTGCGAGGGCAAGATTTCTTCAGACTGATAAGTTTCCTGAAACTCACGTTAATTATCGTTATTCTGCTCGACTGTTTGATTACTTGTTTTTAGACCTCATATGCTGGATAATATAATGTTATATTATTAGTTAATCCCTACTATTTTCTCCCTGCAAGGAGAATCTTATCCTTTTAAATAAATCCTTCACTGTTGATCTGGCTCTGCTCCATGGTGACATACTCTGCACCTGCAAGTTATTACACTTGGCGTAGTCGGCAGGATGTCACATGGTTATGCGGAAAGTGCAGACCAAGCAGTTGGGGAATGCCCCAGGTCTAGCATTTCACTGGGGCGGGCATCCCACGGGACGTATTATGGATCCTCCATACCACAGAGGGGGACCCGGGCCTACCTGAACTAGGGAAGGGCACAGACAGGGGTTCTGTGGCAGCTGAGCATGTGGACAAGGAAAAGAAACATAGGACTTGATTACATCGCACAACTTCAGGTATAGAGAAAGTAAAGTTTACTAAAGTAATAAAGTAAAGTCACAGTACATAAACTAAACATGACTATGCCAGGCTCCCGATTCCACACCTCCCAGAATGGTACCACCCAATGGACCCCAAGGCACCAACGGATCACCGAGGCACACGTAGGTGGGACATCAGGACACAGGCAGGACATCAGGGTACACAATGTCATCAGGACGCAGGCAAGACATCAGGGTACATGAGGTCATCAGGATGCAGGCAGTACACCAGGACACACGAGGACATCAGGATGCAGGCAGGACATCAGGACACAGGCAGGACATCTGGACACAGGGTGGACATCAGAACACAGGCAGGACACAAGGACATCAGGGTACACAAGGTCATCAGAACATCAGGGTCACTCCCAGGACATCAGAGTCACCGGCAGACATCAGACAGGAGTCGTTCGGCTCCGGATATCTGACACGACCTACAGGCACCACTGTAGTCATCAGGCTCCTGACTGCAATCGTCAGGCTCCGCGCATCGGACCTAGGAAGGAACTCAAGCGTGATGGTGCTAGAACCGCAGGATTGCTGGGCCTACATGGAGCTAGCACCGCATGGTAGTCAGAGCACAGGGTATCAGATACTCAGCAGGAACACCGGTTACAAGTAGCTCAGAGTCACAGGGTGCAAGCTTCCAAATACAGAGGGGTTCCAGAAACATAACACAGCCGACACAGTTCAGATAGGGTCAGGTACAGGATCAAGGATTCAGGCCTGGATATACCACCTCCAGGACAGGTGCAGGTAGAGGACAAAACAGGAATCAAGGCAAAGACTTTGGTACCAAAACATAGACAGGAGAGTTCCAGGAACACACAATACACATGGCAAGGTTCAGAAGCTTTGTGAGTAGCTCAGGCCCCGCCCATAGGGCAGTGGGCCTTTATATAGGAGCTTCCCCTCAGCAATTGGCTGGGAACAGCATTTCAAGTACACACACTAACCCTGATAAAAGCAGGGGAGGTATGGCCAATCACGCCCTTAGCACAATCAGAAACTATTACTACACAATCAGTGAAGGTACTGAGGCTCAGGGCACCTGGCAACGCCTGCACGCCTAGACACATGTGGAAAGCCGTGCACCAGCTGCAAATGACCTCGCAACCGGCGGACAGCTTTCACACTGGCAACCAGGGACTGCACATGCGGATGGTTATGCAGCAGAGCAATGACCTAACATCACATGAACAGCTATGCAGCAGAGCAGGGTACTGAGCATGCTCCATACAGGTAACAGCCAACAGTAGAGATGAGCGACTATGCCTCCGGGAGGGTCGAGTCAGGTTTCGGACCACCCGACTTTCACAAAAGTCGAGTCGAATTAAATCGGCAGACTATCGGCAAAAGTCAAAGGTCCGACTGAAACACGAAACCCAATGAAAGTCAATGGGGAAGCAAAGTCGGCAGGGAGTGGTGGACAGTAAACACACCTACAGTGCCCATTTCAATGCCAACATTATCAATTCTTATTACTTAAGCTTGTCAACCTTCATTTACTTTATAATAATAGTAACGCATTGAAAACTGAGGGTTATTTGGCTAAAGTTGTGGGGGGGGGCAGGGCTGGCTCCAGGTTTTCGAGGGCCCTGGGCCAAAGAGTCTCAGTGGGCCCCTTTAACACATACCACAATTCATGATGCTCTGATACGGCAGGGAAATATAGGTATAGTACAATATCAAATACTTCACTTCTTACATTACATGACTGATATCTATATATTGCTCCATACATAATTGGTCCCATATAATGTTCCATACAGTATATGATGAGCTCCACATAATGATGGTCCCCATATAATGTGCCATACAGTACAGGATGGTCCCCATAGAGTATAATGAGCCCCACATATTGCTCCATACAGTATAATGAGTCGCATATAAAGCTTCATACAGTATATGATTGGCCCCATATTTTGCTCCATACAGAATGGGCTCCATATAATGCTCCATACAGAATAGGCCCCATATGTGCTCCATATGATGCTCCATACCCTATATGATGCCCCATAAATAATGAACCCCATATGATGCTCTAGTACTGTAGGTAACACACTGACTCACCACTGATGTCTCTAGGTGAAGTCCTTCATCTTTATTTTTCATCTTTCATCCAGCACAGACCGCCATCGCTTCTTCCAGCCAGGGCTAGTCTCTGCAGGAAATAACACAGTTATCTAGCGCTCCACTTGCAGAACACATTACTTAATTTTTCCCAACTTCTACATTACACCACATGAGGAAAAAAAGGTGACATAGTGTCGCTCTGCACAGTAACAGGACCACCCCATATATGATGCTCCAGTGTATGATGAGCCCATATAATTCTCCAAATATAGTGGTCCCCATATATAATGCTCCATATGTAATGGGCTCCATGTGATGCTCCATATATAATGTTCCCCATATGATGCGCCATATATAATGGGCCCCATATGATGCTCCAGGATATGATGGGCCCCATGAATGATGCTCCAGTGTATGATGGGCCTATATAATGCTCCATATATAATGGGCCCCATACGATGCTCCAGTATATGATGGGCCCCATGGATGATGCTCCAGTGTAAGACAGGCCTATATAATGCTCCATATATAATGGGCCCCATATGATGCTCCAGTATATGATCGGCCTATATAATGCTCCATATATAATGGGCCACATATGATGCTTCAGTGTATAATGGGCCCCGTATATGATGCTCCAGTGTGTGATGGGCCCCATTTATAATGCTCCACTTTGTAATGGGCCCCATGGATGATGCTCCAGTGTATGATGGGCCTATATAATGCTCCTTATATAATGCGCCCCGTATGATGCTCCTGTGTATAATGGGCCCTGTATATGATGCTCCAGTGTATGATGGGCCCCATTTATAATGCTCCGGTGTATGATGGGCCCCATGGATGATGCTCTAGTGTATGATGGGCCTATATAATGCTTCATATATAATGGGCCCCATATGATGCTCCAGTATATGATGGGCCCCATGGATGATGCTCCAGTGTATGCTGTGCCCCAGTTATAATGCTACAGTGTATGATGGACCCCATATATAATGCTCCAGTTTATAATGGGCCCTATCTATGATGCTCAAGTGTATGATGGTCCCCATATATAATGCTCCATATGTAATGGGCTCCATGTGATGCTCCATATATAATGTTCCCCATATGATGCGCCATATATAATGGGCCCCATATGATGCTCCAGGATATGATGGGCCCCATGAATGATGCTCCAGTGTATGATGGGCCTATATAATGCTCCATATATAATGGGCCCCATACGATGCTCCAGTATATGATGGGCCCCATGGATGATGCTCCAGTGTAAGACAGGCCTATATAATGCTCCATATATAATGGGCCCCATATGATGCTCCAGTATATGATCGGCCCCATGGATGATGCTCCAGTGTATGATGGGCCTATATAATGCTCCATATATAATGGGCCACATATGATGCTTCAGTGTATAATGGGCCCCGTATATGATGCTCCAGTGTGTGATGGGCCCCATTTATAATGCTCCACTTTGTAATGGGCCCCATGGATGATGCTCCAGTGTATGATGGGCCTATATAATGCTCCTTATATAATGGGCCCCGTATGATGCTCCTGTGTATAATGGGCCCTGTATATGATGCTCCAGTGTATGATGGGCCCCATTTATAATGCTCCGGTGTATGATGGGCCCCATGGATGATGCTCTAGTGTATGATGGGCCTATATAATGCTTCATATATAATGGGCCCCATATGATGCTCCAGTATATGATGGGCCCCATGGATGATGCTCCAGTGTATGCTGTGCCCCAGTTATAATGCTACAGTGTATGATGGACCCCATATATAATGCTCCAGTTTATAATGGGCCCTATCTATGATGCTCAAGTGTATGATGGGCCCCATATATAATTCTCCAGTGTATAATGCTCCCCATATATTGCTATAAACATTTTAAAAAATGAAATACCACAATCCAAACTATTTCTTTGATTGATGGGGCGGTCAAGAAAGAGAAACCCATGTGCATTCTGTCGATTGACGCAGAAAAGGCTTTCGACAGGGTGCACTGGGATTTTATATTTCAAACATTAGAAGGAATTGGCTGAAAAGAAACTATGCTCCGTAAAATTTCTGCCCTGTACTCATCTCCCAGTGCTCAAGTTAAAATTAATGGCGCACTTTCAAACACATTTTTAATTCGGAACGGCACGAGGCAAGGCTGTCCTCTTTCACCCTTGCTTTATATACTCACTATGGAACATCAAGCAACCGCGATACAGAATAATCCCTCCATTAGAGGCATAAAAGTCCAATCAGAAGAGCACAAACTGGCACTTTTGCAGATGATGTCCTATTGTATGTCTCTTCCCCAACTATAAGTCTCCCAAATATTATTTCAGAATTACATAGATTCGGTCGTCTGAGCAATTTCAAAATTAATACCCACAAATCAGAGATTCTCAATATCTTAATCCAGCCAAGTGAGGTGAAGAGGTTGGCAGCATCATTTCCCTTTAAATGGTGTTCAGATTCTCTTACCTATATAGGAATAAAAATCACCGTCAAAGTATCTAATCTTTATGAAGCAAACTTTAACCCCTTAATGTCCACTGACGTGCAGAGTCCGTCATGGCAAGGTGTCAGTTCCGGCACCAGGACGGACTCTGCACGTCATGGCTTTGATCTACCACTGCGTGTAAACACGCAGTGGTAGATCAGTGCCGACAGCTGTCACAGACAGCTGACAGGCACGGCAAGCGGTGCGGGGACCTTTGCCGTCGGTCCCCACACCTACAGCGCTGTGCTTGGTCAGTCAATCTGACTGACCAAACACAGCAGCGATCGTGCAGGAGAAGCTGAAATTTCAGCTTCACCAGCGCGATCAGTGCAGGAGCCAGCGCTGCAGTGGCCAGGCTTCCTGCACTGACAGCCAGGAGCGGAGCCCCCACCGCCCCTGGCTGTTAACCCCCTGACTGCTGCGATCGAGCGCGATCGCAGAGCTCAGGGGGGGAGGCAGAGGGTCGGGAGCTCCCTCTGCCTCAGATCGGCACCCTGCAATGTATTTGCAGGGCCCGATCTCTGCCTTGATGACCCGGGGGTTGTCATGACAACCTCCGGGTCATCTAGCTACGGAAAGCTGCTGTGATCATTGTCACAGCAGCTTCCACTATACTTGCAATGCATTGCAATGCCAGAGCATTGCAATGCATTGTAACTGCACTAAAAAGTAAAAAAAGTGAAAGTCCCATAAAGGGACAAGTTAAAAAAAATCATTTTTTAAAAAAAATTGTAAAAAAAATATTAAAAAATAATTTAAAAAAAATCCTCTAAAAAATACACATTTTTATGTAATAAAAAAAATAAAAAACAAAAAACATACACATGTTAGATATCGCCACGTCCGTAAAAATCCCATCTATAAAAGCGTAACCCTAGTTAACCCCTTCAGTGAAAGCCGTAAAAAAAAAACACAAAAAATAGTAAATTATACTTTTTCCAAGCGGTATCATTATACCGCTTGGAAAAAGTGCAATAACACGCGATCAAAAGTCAGATATAAATAATCATGGTACCGCTGAAAACGTCATCTTGTCCCGCAAAAAACAAGCCACGGTACAGCATCATCAGCGAAAAAATAAAAAAGTTATAGCTTGCGGAATAAACTGATGCAAAAATAATTATTTTTTCTATAAAATTTTTTATTGTGTAAAAAACGCCAAAACATAACAAAAAATATATAAATGAGGAATCGCCGTAACCGTAGTGACCCGAAGAATAAAGCTGCTTTATCAATTTTACCACACACGGAACGAAGTAAAAAAAAAAAAAAAAAAAACAATTCCTGAATTGCTGGTTTTTGTTCATTCTGATTCCACAAAAATCGGAATAGGAAACGATCAAAAAACGATATGTGCCTGAATATGGTACCAATAAAAACGTCAGCTCGTCCTTCAAAAAATAAGCCCACAGATAACTCTGTCGGCCGAAATATGGAAAAATTATAGCTCTCAAAATACGGCGATGCAAAAATTTCTTACAAAAAATTATTCCAAGAAAAAGCATCTTTTAGTGTGTGACAGAAGCTAAACATGAAAAAAGGGTGTAAATCTGGTATCACTGTAATCGAACCGATCCGAGGAATAAAGTCGCCTAATCACTAATACCGCACGAGGAACGGCGTAAAAAAGAAAACCAATTCTTCACCTTTTGTGGATTTGTTCATTGTGCCTCCCAAAGATCGCAGTAAGGCGATCACAGTGGTTCCCCCCCCACATATGGGGTATCAGCGTACTTAGGACAAAATGCACAATAGCTTTTGGGGTCCTATTTCTCCTGTTACCCTTAGAAAAATAAAAATTTGGGGAAAAAAGGTCATTTTTGTGGAAAAAAATATGATTTTTTTATTTTCACGGCTCTACATTATAAACTTCTGTGGAGCCCTTGGGGGTTCAAAGTGCTGACCACACATCTAGATAAGTTCCTTGGGGGGTCTAGTTTGCAAAATGGGATCATTTGTGGGGGTTTCTACTGTTTAGGCACATCAAGGGCTCTCCAAGCGCGACATGACACCCGCAGACCATTCCATCAAAGTCTGCATTTAAAAACGGTGCTCCTTCTCTTCCGATCTCTGCCATGCGTCAAAATAGTGGTTCCCCCCCACATATGGGATATCAGCGTACTTAGGACAAAATGCACAATAGCTTTTGGGGTCCTATTTCTCCTGTTACCCTTAGAAAAATAAAAATTTGGGGAAAAAAGGTCATTTTTGTGGAAAAAAATATGATTTTTTTATTTTCACGGCTCTATGTTATAAACTTCTGTGAAGCACTTGGGGGTTCAAAGTGCTCACCACACATCTAGATAAGTTCCTTGGGGGGTCTAGTTTCCAAAATGGAGTCACTTGTGGGGGTTTCTACTGTTTAGGCACATCAGGGGCTCTCCAAACGTGACATGACACCCGCAGACCATTCCATCAAAATCTGCATTTGAAAAAGGTGCTCCTTCCCTTTCCAGCTCTGCTATGCGTCAAAATAGTGGTTTACCCCCACATATGGGGTATCAGCATACTCAGGACAAATTGCACAATAACTTTTGGGGTCCTGTTACCCTTTGGAAAATAACAATTGGGGGTGGAAAGATCATTTTTGTGGAAAAGATATGATTTTTTAATTTTACTGCTCTACGTTATAACCTTCTGTGAAGCCCTTGGGGTTAAAAGCTCTCACAACACATTTAGATAAGTTACTTGGGGGGTCTAGTTTCCAAAATGGGGTCACTTGTGGGGGTTTCCACTGTTTAGGCACACAGGGACTCTCCAAATGCGACATGGCGTCCAATCTCAATTCCAGCCAAAAAAGTCAAATGGCGCTGCTTCCCTTCCGAGCTCTGCCATGCGCCCAAATAGTGGTTTACCCCCACACATGGGGTATCGATGTACTCAGGAGAAATTGTACAACAAATATTGTGGTTCATTTTCTACTGATACCCTTGACAAAATTTTAAAAATTGTGTCGAAAGAAAAATTTTGGGAAAAAAAGTTAAATGTTAATTTTTTCCTTCCACATTGCTTCAATTCTTGTGAAGTACCTAAAGGGTTAATAAACTTCTTGAATGTGACTTTGAACACGTTGAGGGTGCAGTTTTTAGAATGGTGTCACTTTTGGGTATTTTCTGTCATGTTGACCCCTCAAATTCACTTCAAATGTGAGGTGGCCCCTAAAAAAAATGATTTTGTAAATTTTGTTGGAAAAATGAGAAATTGCTGGTCAAGTTTTAACACTTATAACTTCCTAACAAAAAAAAATTTTGGTTCCAAAATTGTGCTGATGTAAAGTAGACATGTCGGAAATGTTATTTATTAACTAATTTTTGTGACATATCTCTCTGATTTAATGGCATAAAAATTAAATTTTGAAAATTGCAAAATTTTCAAAATTTTTGCCATATTTCCGTTTTTTTCATAAATAAACGCAAGTTATATTGAAGAAATTTTACCACTATCATGAAGTACAATATGTCTCGAGAAAACAATCTCAGAATCGCCAAGATCCGTTGAAGCGTTCCAGAGTTATAACCTCATAAAGAGACAGTGGTCAGAAATGTAAAAATTGGCCTGGTCTTTAACCTACAAAATGGCTTGGTCGTTAAGGGGTTAAGACAGCTTTCCATAAAGCTGAGTTAGACTTAGAAAAATGGCATAAACTACCTTTATCTTGGTTTGGAAGAGTGAGCGCTATTAAAATGGATCTATTACCCCGTCTCCTATATTATTTCCAAACAATCCCCTTGCATTTACCTGCCTCCTTTTTCTCATGTCTTAAAAAAGCGATTTCTCATTTTATTTGGTCACAAAAACGAGCACGTATTTCATACTTTTTGTTAAGTAGATCGAAGCAAGAAGGGGGAATAGTTCTGCCAGATTTTGCTATGTATAATCAAGCAGCAATTGGTACATGTATTTTAGATGTTTCATAATAAAAACAACAAAAAATGGGTTACATTAGAAAATGATCTTAATGGACTGGACTCCCGTATAGTTATTTGGTCCCCGACGGAAGAACAGGATATACCTTTACCCTTCCTCACCAAAAACATTATATCATTTATCAAGAGAGGGAGTCGAGAGCAGGGAGTCTCTTCGTCTCCTGGCCCCCTAGCTCCTATATATGACAATCCATCCTTTCCTGCAGGATTAAAAAGAGACACTTTCTACATAAAAATAGAGCTTCATGCCCCATAGTCCATGATTATGTTAAAAGGACAGGAATGAGGTCTCTCAAGGACATTTTTCGGGACAAGGAGCCTCCAACAGGTGCATGGTTTTTTTATGAACAAATAAAGTTTCATTATTAAATTAGCCAAACAATCCGATCCATACAGAATATTATCTCCGTTAGAGACTCTTTGTTTATCAACAAACTGTATAGATCACACTATCTCTTTATTATACAAAACCTTCCAAGAAGGGCAGACCCCAGCATTTTTTTTCAAAATGGGAGATTGATTTGGGTAGACCCTTATCAGTTGAAGAAAGAACAAAGATTCTCTTATGCACATTCAAGTCATCGCTCTGTTCGACATCACAGGAGAGGAGCTACAAAATCTTGTCGAGGTGGTACAGATGTCAATCAGATTTAAACTTAATTTATCCAGCAACACCGGATATGTGCTGGAGATGCTTAAAAGATAGAGGTTCATTTGTACACATTTGGTGGCACTGCCCACTCATGCAGAAACTGTGGTTAGCATCTTTTGATCTCTGCAACAAGCTGTCTATAACCAAAATTACACCCACAATGGAGGTGGCCTAGCTGTCCTTGTGTAGCTCCTCGATTTCTGGATTTAAGAAAGGTCTTCTTAGACATATTCTCACTGCTACCAGGAACGTGATTACTAGATTTTGGAAACAGTAAAAGGTTCCCTCGCATTCTGATTTGGTGATGGAACTCAACGACATATTTAGAATGGAACAGCTGATAGGACATCTGAATGGTACCACACAAAAGGTATATAACACTTGGGCACCCTGGGTTATATTTAGAGAATCATCGGAATTGGACTCTTGGTTGACAGACCCATAGATGATGGGTCATATGAGTTTACCTACTGGATGGAGCCAAATTTCCTACCCCACTCCTTAAAATCCTCCCCCTCCCACTCCACCTTTTCTTTTTATTTTTTTTTCTCTTTTTCCTTCTTTCCCATTTGTTTTTTCTCTATCTTCTTTTCTTTTGTAGTCCTAGAGTCTTAGTTTAGGTACCTTCTTCTTTAAAATTTATAAACAAAGTAATACTGATGTTAATTGCCTACATGAGCAAACACCTCAGGCGCTCACCCAACATTTGTTTTATATGTATGACTTTCTGGGAAAAGTTATAGTAGCTATATAATTTTTTTTTGCATGTGATAGTAGAAGAGGTATGTCCTTTTCTCTTCCTGTTATTAATGATTGATGTGTATAAACACCTAAATAAACTTGATTTACACAAAAAAATGAAATACCTCTCCTGGCTGGGCACTGCTCTACTCTGGACTCCTCAGCGTCACCATCTTCCAGCACTCTGAACTGTGACTGTTCAGGCAGAGGGCGCACAGACGTGACGTAATCGCGCTCTCTGACCAGAATGTCACTGTCAGGAAACGTGAAACACATCACAGCGGTGAAGCAGGGAGAGGTAAGTATTGCAAGTGCTGGGGCCCTGAGGAAGCAGGGGGGCCCACTAGTGGGAGCCGGCACTGGCACAGGGCCCCTCATAGTACGTCGGTGTCTCTGACGGTGAGTGTGCCCCCACCTGCTCAGGGCCCCGGCACTTGCCCGGGTGTGCCAGGTGGTGACGCCAGCCCTGGGGGGTGGGTAAAGCCCAGTTAGGGAGGTGGAAAAACTGGCATATGTTGAGGTGTAGGCTGGACGTTCAGCAGCTGCAAATGGAGGAATTGGAGAAGTCGGAGGAAGAGGAGGACAAAGCGAGCCATTTTCCTGGCAACCTATGCGTCATCCGGGGAAGGTGGGACAAAACCTTTTGAAACCCAGGCATGGTTCATTTTAATGAAGGTGAGATCACCATCATTTTGGGTCGACAGCCGGGTCCTTCTTTCTTTCAGGATTGATCCAGCAGCACTGAGGACTCTTTCTGATAGCACACTACCAGCAGGTCAATTGAGCTCCTTTAAGGCATATTGTGTCAATTCAGGCCTGGTGTCCAGTTTACAGGCCCAGTAGTCAAAGGGAAATGAACTGTGAGGGAGAACATCGATAGGGGATGAGTGGTAATTTTTAACCATAGTTGACAACTGCTGTCTCTAGTCTGTTGCAATCGATTCAGTATTAAAAGTCGTGTGAGCGGTACTCGAGAAATCATTCCACAACATGGTCATGAAACCCCTGTCTCCAACGCCACTTTGGCTGTGTGCACCACTAACACCTCTTACATTTGGCCCAGTACGGCTCGTGGTAGAACCTGCACCGCTGCTGTGTGCTGGGAATGCTTCTAACAAACGGTTTACCAGAGTTGCTTGTTTGTTCGCCAATATTAGCTTTAAGTTCTCTTGTGGCATGATGTTCTGTAATTTGCCTTTATAGTGTGGATCGAGGATGATGGCCAACCAGTAGTCGTCATCCTTCATAATTTTGGCAATGCAGTGGTCACTTTTTAGGATCCGCAAGACATAATCACACATGTGGGCCAATGTTCCAGGTGTCAATGATGCACTGCCAGTGGTGGGTGGAGGAGCACTTTCTGCCAAATCCACATCCCTCCAGTCACGCACAAACCCTGTACCTGACCTTAGCAACCCAACATTTTCTCTTTCCCCCTGAGAAGCATCCTCTGTTATGTTTCGGTAGCTGAGGAGTGCAGGTAAAAAAGGCAATACACCATAGCAGTTGGAAACTATGAGATTGCAGTACCCTGACTAACCACCACAACTAGAGGCAGCCGTGGAGCGTTCCTACGTTGGTCCTAGACGCCTCGTCACAGCCTGAGAAAACTAACTACACCTAAAGATAGAAATAGGAAAGCTATCTGCCCCGGAGCAGAACCCCAAAGATAACAGAAAGCCCCCAAACATGTAATGGCGGTTAGACAAGAGGAAATACTGACACAGAAAGAAAATAGTATGAGCAAACGCTGGGGCCCAAACTATCTAAATAGAAAAGGATAGGAAGGGTACTTACTGCAATCCCAGAAAACCCTGAAAAGCACCAACTCTACTAATTTCAAAATCACCTGAGATCACACGACCTCTACCACCTAAATTAGTTCTCTGGTGTAACAAAATCAAAACAGCAGCCACTGAAAAAATGGAAAAAGCAAAAGAACAAAACTCAGTGGCTGAACTAAACTGAGAGGGCAGAAGCCCCCGGAGGGGACCCTGAAGGCCCCCAAAGAAGTGCAGGACAAAATGCAAAAATATAGCAAAAACACAAAAGAAGCAAAAGTCTTATCTGTAAGCAGGAGATGCAGACAAGACACAGCAGGCTACAAGGGAAACTGGAATGAAGGATTCAGACCAGAACAATTGATCACCGGCAACCCTGATGGGAAAATGACTCCCTTATATAAGACCAGTCAGTAACACCTGAATCCCAGTCCTCACAATCTCACTAGCACCGCTTGTAACCACCAGAGGGAGCCTCTGCTCAGAACTCATCTCAAACCCATTCACAACAGTACCCCCCCTTGAGGAGGGGTCACCGAACCCTCATTTGAGCAACCAGGTCGGTCAGGATGAGTTCTATGATACGCACGGATAAGTCTCCTAGCATGGATGTCCGAAGCAAACACCCAAGAATTTCTTCCTGACCATAACCTCTCCATTTAACCAAATACTGGAGTTTCCGTCTAGAAAAACGAGAATCCAATATTTTCTCAACCACATACTCCAGATTGCCCTCAACCAAAACAGGGTCAGGAGGCACAGCAGCAGGAACCACTGGCTCAACAAACCTCTTCAACAAGGACTTGTGGAACACGTTATGGATCTTAAATGTCCCTGGAAGAAGCAAACAAAAGAAACAGGATTAATAATCTCCATGATCTTATAAGGTCCAATGAACCTAGGCTTAAATTTAGGAGATGCTACTCTCATAGGAATATTCTTTGAGGACAACCAGACCAAGTCCCCCACTTTAAACCGAGGACCATCAGTCCTATGCCGGTTAGCAAACCGCTGGGCCTTCTCTGAGAGAGGGACAACCTCTCCACTACCTGGTCCCAAATCTGTTGCATACGCTCCACAACAGAGTCAACACCTGGACAGACAGAAGCCTCCGTCTGTCCTGAAGAAAATCGAGGGTGAAACCCAGAATTACAGAAAAACGGAGACATCAAAGTGGCAGAGCTAGCCCTATTATTAAGAGCAAACTCAGCCAAAGGCAAAAAAGAGACCCAGTCATCCTGATCAGCAGACACAAAGCATCTTAGATAAGTCTCCAATGTCTGGTTTGTTCTCTCAGTTTGACCATTGGTCTGAGGATGAAATGCCGAGGAGAAAGACAATTGAACACCCAGTTAGAACAAAAAGTCCTCCAAAATCTGGAAACAAACTGGACTCCTCTGTCAGACACAATGTTCTCAGGAATGCCGTGTAAACGAACCACGTGCTGAAGGAACAACGTCACCAATTCAGAGGAGGAAGGCAACTTAGGTAATGGCACAAGATGTATCATTTGGAAAACCTATCACAAATTACCCAGATGGTGGTCATTCTCTGAGAAACAGGAAGATCGGAAATGAAATCCATAGAGATATGGGTCCATGGTCTCTTGGGCACAGGCAATGGCATCAACAAACCACTAGAGCGAGAGCAAGGCTTGGAGCGAGAGCAAGTCCCGCAGGACTGCACAAATTCCCTGACATCACGAGACAAGGTAGGCCACCAAAAGGACCGGCTCAACAAGTCTCTGGTACCAAAAATTCCGGGATGCCCAGCCAATGCGGAACAATGAATCTCAGACATCACACTCTTTTTCCATTGGTCCGAGACAAACAATTTTCCAACAGGGCAGCGCTCGGGCCTATCCTCCTGACACCCCTCCAGAGCAAGTCTCAAATTGGGCGAGATGGCGGAAAGAACTACACCCTCTTTCAAAATAACAGAAGGATCAGATAACTCAGGAGAGTCCGCAAGGAAACTCCTCGAGAGGGCATCCGCCTTAACATTCTTAGTGCCAGGAAGAAAGGAAACCACAAAATTAAAACGTGTGAAAAACAAGGCCCACCTGGCCTGTATAGGATTGAGTCGCTTGGCAGATTCCAGATAGACCAGATTCTTATGGTCCGTAAGGACCACCACCTGATGTTTGGCTCCCTCCAGCCAATGTCTCCACTCTTCAAAAGCCCACTTCATGGCCAATAACTCCCGATTACCTACGTCATAATTACGTTCAGTAGGAGAAAATTTTCGAGAGAAAAAGGCACAAGGGTTACTTTTAGAGGTCTCTGGACTCTTTTGGGACAAAACGGCACCTGCCCCAATTTCAGAGGCATCAACCTCCACCTGAAATGGCAGAGAAACATCAGGCTGCCGTAGAACAGGAGCAGAAGTGAATCTCTGCTTAAGTTCCTGAAATGCAGAGACTGCCTCAGGAGACCAATTCACCACATCAGAACCCTTTCTGGTCAAATCAGTTAATGGTTTAACAATAACCGAGAAATTACCAATAAATTTACGATAAAAATTGGCAAAACCCAAAAATCTCTGAAGAGCCTTTAATGAAGTAGGTTGGACCCAATCACAGATGGCCTGAACCTTGACCGGGTCCATTTCAATAACAGATGGGGACAAAATGAATCCCAGAAATGAGATCCTCTGTACGCCAAAAAGACACTTTGATCCCTTCACATACATAGCATTCTCTCTCAAAATCTGGAATACAGTTCGAACATGTTTCACATGAGAGTCCCAGTCATTAGAAAAAATCAAGATATCATCCAAATAAACAATCAGAAATTTGTCCACAAAATCCCTGAAAATGTCATTCATGAAGGACTGGAAGACGGAAGGAGCATTAGTGACAAGGCATCACAGTACCAATGCCCCGGATAAGCGCTCTCATCCGCTAACATAAGGTAACTAGTCATGAACAAGTGCGTTCACCCCTCTCAGGTGGTATTTGAATGTCGCGTCTTCCATTCCATCCGCACTGTGCTTTATATGCTGAATAAGGTTTATACTGTCATGTGTGCATCGCCACGAAGATCGTCGCGGTTGCACATTCTGACTTCTCACAGCTGAGTTGCTGTTTCTTTGTGTTTGGCAGTTAGGGAGTTAATTCTGTCTGTGCTCAGTTCTGGGACTGGGTGCAGTTTCTCCCGGCTGCAATTAATTATTTGTTGATTGGTTTCCTTTAAATCTCTGGTTGTCTGTGTTGGGAGTTGCCAGTGAAATTCTTCATGCAGACCACAGATAGGATTGTATCTGTATAGACTTAAGTTAAAGAGCTCCTTAGTTGTTTTAAGCTCACCTTGCTTAGAGTTTAATATCCCAGATCATTTATGTTCCTTCTGTGTTTGAGTGTGTATGCAAGTCTGTGTTTTCTCCAGTCTGTCTTATATGTCTAATCTGTGTATTTAGCAGAGATCAGCCCATATCCCTTTGGTGGTAATCAGAATCCTTCTTAGGACTGATTACAGGGTTCAGGGACTGATAGGAGACAGGGTTAGGCTGGAGACTTGGACCTCTGAACCATTATCAGTACCTCCAAGGTGAGGGATTAGTTAGGACCCCAGTTTAGGGTCAGGTTAGACCCCCGGTCCTCCTCTTTCCTGTGACAGTGTATCAAGTCCTCAAGATTAACCCTGAGTTCAACGGATATCGTGTCAGGTAAATCTATTCTATATTTACATGCTGATGTTGCTAATCTATATGTTGTATAGAGTGTTGTTCTTTTAAGAATAGTTTACTGACATCGTACACATATCATAAGACCGCGTGACATTTTCACTGGCCCATAAAATTATTCCCAGTTGCCATGGATCCAGTAGCCCAGCTGGCTCTGCAGTTGCAGGGATTATCCATGGAGCTGACGGACATTAAGTCCAAAGTTTTGTCTCCCTCGGAGCAAACCAGATTTGAACCTAAAGTAGCTCTCCCGGACAGGTTCACTGGTGGGCGAGACAAATTTTTTACCTTCAGGGAAGCATGTAAATTGTATTTTCGGCTTCGGCCTCGATCATCAGGGAGTGAAGAGCAGAGAGTGGGAATTGTTATCTCGCTCCTACAAGGGGACCTCAATCCTGGGCCTTCTCCCTTCCTCCGGGATCCCCGGCTCTACAGTCAGTAGATCGATTTTTTACTGCCCTGGGTTTGGTATATGATGACCCAGATCGGGTCTCTCTTGCTGAGACAAAATTACGTAAGTACAGCAGGGAGATCGTCCAGCGGAGGAATTTGCTTCTGAGTTCCGTAGATGGGCCACAGATACTCAGTGGAATGACCCAGCTCTTAGAAGCCAGTTTTGTCATGGGCTTTCTGACAAATTAAAGGACGTTTTGGCTCAGTATGATTCTCCTCCATCACTGGAGGCTGCTATGGCCCTAGCTATCCGTACTGATAGACGGCTCCGGGAGAGGTGCGAGGTAACTCCGCCCCCTGTTGTTACTCCACCTACTACTAAAGTCCCTTATGTTGAGGTTCCCCTTGTCTGTTCGGAGGAGCCTATGCAGTTGGGAGGGACATCATTTCGTAGGAGGGGATTGGCGGTACGCCGCAGGACTAGAAGGTGTTTCTTCTGCGGGAAAGAGGGACATTTTGTTGGGGATGTCCATCCCGTGCCTTGTTGAGCAAAAAGTCGCCGGAAAACTGTTAATCCCAGGTTGTGTGGTGGACGACAACCTGGGAGTATGTATTTCGTCCGCTAGTTCTTCTCAGTTCCTTGTACCAGTGGAGGTGGTGGTTGGTACGAGAGTGGAGAGATTTTCTGTTCTTCTTGATAGTGGGTCCGGGGCTAATCTGGTTGACGCTCAGTTTGCTCAGGCTCAAGGTATGCATCTGAGTGTATTGGTCAAACCGATCCCTATATTCTCCATTGACGCCAGGCCTCTCGGCCAAGGTAGCTTTGTTCATGAGGTTCATAACATTGACCTTCGGGTAGGGGCAATACATAGGGAACTATTATCTTGTTATGTGTTGGAGGGTCTACCTACTCCTATTGTGTTGGGACTTCCTTGGTTGGTTAAACATAACCCTGTGATTAATTGGCAGTCCAGAGATATAAGCCAATGGGGGGAGTTTTGCAAAAGTAACTGCATGAACACAGTCATCAGTGCGGTCGTGCCTAGTACTTTGCCTCTTTTTTGGAGGACTTTGGGGATGTGTTCTCTGAGGAGGGGTGTCAGGAGTTGCCTCCTCATCGCGTGTATGACTGCTCTATTAATTTACTTCCTGATGCTAAGTTACCTAAAGCTAGGTTATATAACCTTTCTGGTCCTGAGAGGCAGGCTATGAAAGATTATATTTCGGAAAGTCTGGCCAAAGGGCATATTAGACCTTCATCTTCCCCAGTGGCCGCGGGGTTCTTCTTTGTGAAGAAAAAAGATGGAGGCCTACGCCCTTGCTTGGATTTCCGCGAACTTAATCGGATTACTGTTCGAGATCCGTATCCACTCCCTCTGATTCCTGATCTCTTCAATCAAATTGTTGGCGCCAAATGGTTCTCTAAATTGGATCTCAGGGGGGCGTATAATCTGATTAGGATAAAAGAGGGGGATGAGTGGAAAACGGCGTTTAACACGCCGGAGGGACATTATGAGAACCTTGTCATGCCTTTTGGTCTGACTACTGCACCAGCAGTATTCCAACATTTTGTTAATGACATTTTTCGTCATCTGGTGGGGCTGTTTGTGGTCGTATATTTGGATGACATTTTAATTTACTCACCAGATCTTGTGTCTCACCAGGAGCATGTGAGACAGGTGTTGCAGATCTTGCGAGACAATAAACTATACGCCAAACTGGAAAAGTGTGTATTCGCCGTACAGGAACTTCAGTTTTGGGTTTCTTGGTGTCAGCCTCCGGTTTCCGTATGGACCCTGAAAAGGTGAGAGCAGTGCTTGAATGGGATCAGCCAGAGGATCTTAAGGCTCTGCAGCGTTTTCTGGGGTTTGCTAACTACTACCGGAAATTTATTTGTAATTTCTCATCTGTTGTCAAACCTCTCACTGACATGACAAGAAAAGGGACGGATTTTTCTAAATGGTCGGACAAAGCTTGCCAAGCTTTTTCCTCTTTGAAAAAATGTTTTGCTTCGGCACCCGTTCTCATCCAACCAGATGCATCACAGCCGTTCGTTGTGGAGGTGGACGCGTCTGACGTAGGGGTGGGTGCAATATTGTCCCAGGGTCCGTCCCCTGGTAAATGGCATCCGTGCGCTTTCTTTTCTAAAAAATTGTCGTCCGCCGAAAGGAATTATGATATCGGCAATAGGGAACTTTTGGCCATTAAGTTGGCTTTTGAAGAATGGCGTCACTTTTTGGAGGGGGCAGTCCACCCGGTCACCGTCATTACTGATCACAAGAACCTGCTGTATTTGGAATCTGCTAAGCGTCTGAATTCCAGACAAGCTCGATGGTCGTTGTTTTTTACCAGGTTTAATTTTGTTGTCACTTATCGCCCTGGATCTAAGAATGTTAAGGCGGATGCCTTGTCTCGCAGTTTCCCAGGGGCCGGGAAAATGGATGACCCGATTCCTATCCTTCAGGAGGGGGTGGTAGTGTCGGCTGTATGTTCTGAGCTTGAGGAGGAGGTGTTAGAGGCTCAGGGGGACGCCCCTGCAGGACCTCCAGGGAGACTGTTTGTCCCAAATCAGTTGAGACAAAAGGTTATTGAGGCACATCATAATTCTGCTTTAGCAGGACATCCAGGGAGTAAGGCTACTTTAGATCTCCTTTCTCGCCGGTTTTGGTGGCCTAACGTTAATAAAGATGTTTTAACTTTTGTCGCGTCCTGTGGGGTTTGTGCTCGCTCTAAGACCCCTCATACCCGTCCGTCTGGGACCCTCTTACCCTTGAAACTTCCGGAGCGTCCATGGACTCATTTGTCTATGGACTTCATCACGGACCTTCCTCAGTCGTCAGGGAAGACTGTCATACTGGTGGTTGTTGACAGGTTCAGTAAGATGGCACATTTCATTGCTCTTCCTGCCCTCCCTAATGCTAAAACTCTGGCGCAGGTGTTCATTGGGGAGATTGTGAGACTTCATGGGTTGCCTTCTGATGTGGTGTCAGATAGGGGGTCTCAGTTTGTGTCCAAGTTTTGGAGGGCATTTTGTTTACGTCGGGGGATGCAATTGTCATTTTCCTCGGCTTTTCATCCGCAGACCAATGGTCAGACAGAGCGTCTGAATCAAAGCCTAGAGACTTATCTTCGGTGTTTTGTCTCAGAGAACCAGGAGGACTGGTCTTCTTTCTTGCCTCTGGCAGAGTTCGCTCTTAACAACAGGCGGAGCGAGTCCACTGGTAAGTCCCCGTTTTTTGGGGCATATGGTTTTCATCCCCAGTTTTGTACATTCAATGGGGGGGCCCTTCTGGGGTTCCTGAGGAGGAGCGTTTCTCGTCGTCACTTGCTTCAGTGTGGAGAGGTGTATTGAATAATCTGAGTGCTATGGGGAACCGTTATAAACGTATGGCTGATAGGAGGAGAGTTTCTGGTCCAGATCTTAATGTGAACGATCTGGTATGGTTGTCTACCAGGAATATAAAACTTAAAGTTCCCTCCTGGAAGCTGGGCCCCAGATTCATCGGGCCGTACAGGATCAGTTCCATAATTAATCCTGTGGCATTTCGTCTGGACCTCCCTCCTACGTTTAAAATCATAATGTGTTCCACAAGTCATTACTTAAGAGGTACGTGGCACCAGTCATACCATCACCTCTACCTCCTCCTCCAGTGGTGGTCAATGGTAACTTGGAGTTTCAAGTGTCAAAGATCATTGACTCACGTCTGAATCGCCGGTCCCTTCAGTACTTGGTGCATTGGAAGGGGTATGGTCCAGAGGAGAGGACGTGGGTTCCTGCGTCTGACATTAACGCAGATCGTTTGGTGCGGACCTTCCACAGAACTCACCCGGGCAAACCTGGCCCTGAGGGTCCGGAGGCCCCTCGTAGAAGGGGGGGTACTGTCATGTGTGCATCGCCACGAAGATCGTCGCGGTTGCACATTCTGACTTCTCACAGCTGAGTTGCTGTTTCTTTGTGTTTGGCAGTTAGGGAGTTAATTCTGTCTGTGCTCAGTTCTGGGACTGGGTGCAGTTTCTCCCGGCTGCAATTAATTATTTGTTGATTGGTTTCCTTTAAATCTCTGGTTGTCTGTGTTGGGAGTTGCCAGTGAAATTCTTCATGCAGACCACAGATAGGATTGTATCTGTATAGACTTAAGTTAAAGAGCTCCTTAGTTGTTTTAAGCTCACCTTGCTTAGAGTTTAATATCCCAGATCATTTATGTTCCTTCTGTGTTTGAGTGTGTATGCAAGTCTGTGTTTTCTCCAGTCTGTCTTATATGTCTAATCTGTGTATTTAGCAGAGATCAGCCCATATCCCTTTGGTGGTAATCAGAATCCTTCTTAGGACTGATTACAGGGTTCAGGGACTGATAGGAGACAGGGTTAGGCTGGAGACTTGGACCTCTGAACCATTATCAGTACCTCCAAGGTGAGGGATTAGTTAGGACCCCAGTTTAGGGTCAGGTTAGACCCCCGGTCCTCCTCTTTCCTGTGACAGTGTATCAAGTCCTCAAGATTAACCCTGAGTTCAACGGATATCGTGTCAGGTAAATCTATTCTATATTTACATGCTGATGTTGCTAATCTATATGTTGTATAGAGTGTTGTTCTTTTAAGAATAGTTTACTGACATCGTACACATATCATAAGACCGCGTGACATTTTCACTGGCCCATAAAATTATTCCCAGTTGCCATGGATCCAGTAGCCCAGCTGGCTCTGCAGTTGCAGGGATTATCCATGGAGCTGACGGACATTAAGTCCAAAGTTTTGTCTCCCTCGGAGCAAACCAGATTTGAACCTAAAGTAGCTCTCCCGGACAGGTTCACTGGTGGGCGAGACAAATTTTTTACCTTCAGGGAAGCATGTAAATTGTATTTTCGGCTTCGGCCTCGATCATCAGGGAGTGAAGAGCAGAGAGTGGGAATTGTTATCTCGCTCCTACAAGGGGACCCTCAATCCTGGGCCTTCTCCCTTCCTCCGGGATCCCCGGCTCTACAGTCAGTAGATCGATTTTTTACTGCCCTGGGTTTGGTATATGATGACCCAGATCGGGTCTCTCTTGCTGAGACAAAATTACGTAAGATACAGCAGGGAGATCGTCCGGCGGAGGAATTTGCTTCTGAGTTCCGTAGATGGGCCACAGATACTCAGTGGAATGACCCAGCTCTTAGGAGCCAGTTTTGTCATGGGCTTTCTGACAAATTAAAGGACGTTTTGGCTCAGTATGATTCTCCTCCATCACTGGAGGCTGCTATGGCCCTAGCTATCCGTACTGATAGACGGCTCCGGGAGAGGTGCGAGGTAACTCCGCCCCCTGTTGTTACTCCACCTACTACTAAAGTCCCTTATGTTGAGGTTCCCCTTGTCTGTTCGGAGGAGCCTATGCAGTTGGGAGGGACATCATTTCGTAGGAGGGGATTGGCGGTACGCCGCAGGACTAGAAGGTGTTTCTTCTGCGGGAAAGAGGGACATTTTGTTGGGGATGTCCATCCCGTGCCTTGTTGAGCAAAAAGTCGCCGGAAAACTGTTAATCCCAGGTTGTGTGGTGGACGACAACCTGGGAGTATGTATTTCGTCCGCTAGTTCTTCTCAGTTCCTTGTACCAGTGGAGGTGGTGGTTGGTACGAGAGTGGAGAGATTTTCTGTTCTTCTTGATAGTGGGTCCGGGGCTAATCTGGTTGACGCTCAGTTTGCTCAGGCTCAAGGTATGCATCTGAGTGTATTGGTCAAACCGATCCCTATATTCTCCATTGACGCCAGGCCTCTCGGCCAAGGTAGCTTTGTTCATGAGGTTCATAACATTGACCTTCGGGTAGGGGCAATACATAGGGAACTATTATCTTGTTATGTGTTGGAGGGTCTACCTACTCCTATTGTGTTGGGACTTCCTTGGTTGGTTAAACATAACCCTGTGATTAATTGGCAGTCCAGAGATATAAGCCAATGGGGGGAGTTTTGCAAAAGTAACTGCATGAACACAGTCATCAGTGCGGTCGTGCCTAGTACTTTGCCTCCTTTTTTGGAGGACTTTGGGGATGTGTTCTCTGAGGAGGGGTGTCAGGAGTTGCCTCCTCATCGCGTGTATGACTGCTCTATTAATTTACTTCCTGATGCTAAGTTACCTAAAGCTAGGTTATATAACCTTTCTGGTCCTGAGAGGCAGGCTATGAAAGATTATATTTCGGAAAGTCTGGCCAAAGGGCATATTAGACCTTCATCTTCCCCAGTGGCCGCGGGGTTCTTCTTTGTGAAGAAAAAAGATGGAGGCCTACGCCCTTGCTTGGATTTCCGCGAACTTAATCGGATTACTGTTCGAGATCCGTATCCACTCCCTCTGATTCCTGATCTCTTCAATCAAATTGTTGGCGCCAAATGGTTCTCTAAATTGGATCTCAGGGGGGCGTATAATCTGATTAGGATAAAAGAGGGGGATGAGTGGAAAACGGCGTTTAACACGCCGGAGGGACATTATGAGAACCTTGTCATGCCTTTTGGTCTGACTACTGCACCAGCAGTATTCCAACATTTTGTTAATGACATTTTTCGTCATCTGGTGGGGCTGTTTGTGGTCGTATATTTGGATGACATTTTAATTTACTCACCAGATCTTGTGTCTCACCAGGAGCATGTGAGACAGGTGTTGCAGATCTTGCGAGACAATAAACTATACGCCAAACTGGAAAAGTGTGTATTCGCCGTACAGGAACTTCAGTTTTTGGGTTTCTTGGTGTCAGCCTCCGGTTTCCGTATGGACCCTGAAAAGGTGAGAGCAGTGCTTGAATGGGATCAGCCAGAGGATCTTAAGGCTCTGCAGCGTTTTCTGGGGTTTGCTAACTACTACCGGAAATTTATTTGTAATTTCTCATCTGTTGTCAAACCTCTCACTGACATGACAAGAAAAGGGACGGATTTTTCTAAATGGTCGGACAAAGCTTGCCAAGCTTTTTCCTCTTTGAAAAAATGTTTTGCTTCGGCACCCGTTCTCATCCAACCAGATGCATCACAGCCGTTCGTTGTGGAGGTGGACGCGTCTGACGTAGGGGTGGGTGCAATATTGTCCCAGGGTCCGTCCCCTGGTAAATGGCATCCGTGCGCTTTCTTTTCTAAAAAATTGTCGTCCGCCGAAAGGAATTATGATATCGGCAATAGGGAACTTTTGGCCATTAAGTTGGCTTTTGAAGAATGGCGTCACTTTTTGGAGGGGGCAGTCCACCCGGTCACCGTCATTACTGATCACAAGAACCTGCTGTATTTGGAATCTGCTAAGCGTCTGAATTCCAGACAAGCTCGATGGTCGTTGTTTTTTACCAGGTTTAATTTTGTTGTCACTTATCGCCCTGGATCTAAGAATGTTAAGGCGGATGCCTTGTCTCGCAGTTTCCCAGGGGCCGGGAAAATGGATGACCCGATTCCTATCCTTCAGGAGGGGGTGGTAGTGTCGGCTGTATGTTCTGAGCTTGAGGAGGAGGTGTTAGAGGCTCAGGGGGACGCCCCTGCAGGACCTCCAGGGAGACTGTTTGTCCCAAATCAGTTGAGACAAAAGGTTATTGAGGCACATCATAATTCTGCTTTAGCAGGACATCCAGGGAGTAAGGCTACTTTAGATCTCCTTTCTCGCCGGTTTTGGTGGCCTAACGTTAATAAAGATGTTTTAACTTTTGTCGCGTCCTGTGGGGTTTGTGCTCGCTCTAAGACCCCTCATACCCGTCCGTCTGGGACCCTCTTACCCTTGAAACTTCCGGAGCGTCCATGGACTCATTTGTCTATGGACTTCATCACGGACCTTCCTCAGTCGTCAGGGAAGACTGTCATACTGGTGGTTGTTGACAGGTTCAGTAAGATGGCACATTTCATTGCTCTTCCTGCCCTCCCTAATGCTAAAACTCTGGCGCAGGTGTTCATTGGGGAGATTGTGAGACTTCATGGGTTGCCTTCTGATGTGGTGTCAGATAGGGGGTCTCAGTTTGTGTCCAAGTTTTGGAGGGCATTTTGTTTACGTCGGGGGATGCAATTGTCATTTTCCTCGGCTTTTCATCCGCAGACCAATGGTCAGACAGAGCGTCTGAATCAAAGCCTAGAGACTTATCTTCGGTGTTTTGTCTCAGAGAACCAGGAGGACTGGTCTTCTTTCTTGCCTCTGGCAGAGTTCGCTCTTAACAACAGGCGGAGCGAGTCCACTGGTAAGTCCCCGTTTTTTGGGGCATATGGTTTTCATCCCCAGTTTTGTACATTCAATGGGGGGGGCCCTTCTGGGGTTCCTGAGGAGGAGCGTTTCTCGTCGTCACTTGCTTCAGTGTGGAGAGGTGTATTGAATAATCTGAGTGCTATGGGGAACCGTTATAAACGTATGGCTGATAGGAGGAGAGTTTCTGGTCCAGATCTTAATGTGAACGATCTGGTATGGTTGTCTACCAGGAATATAAAACTTAAAGTTCCCTCCTGGAAGCTGGGCCCCAGATTCATCGGGCCGTACAGGATCAGTTCCATAATTAATCCTGTGGCATTTCGTCTGGACCTCCCTCCTACGTTTAAAATCCACAATGTGTTCCACAAGTCATTACTTAAGAGGTACGTGGCACCAGTCATACCATCACCTCTACCTCCTCCTCCAGTGGTGGTCAATGGTAACTTGGAGTTTCAAGTGTCAAAGATCATTGACTCACGTCTGAATCGCCGGTCCCTTCAGTACTTGGTGCATTGGAAGGGGTATGGTCCAGAGGAGAGGACGTGGGTTCCTGCGTCTGACATTAACGCAGATCGTTTGGTGCGGACCTTCCACAGAACTCACCCGGGCAAACCTGGCCCTGAGGGTCCGGAGGCCCCTCGTAGAAGGGGGGGGTACTGTCATGTGTGCATCGCCACGAAGATCGTCGCGGTTGCACATTCTGACTTCTCACAGCTGAGTTGCTGTTTCTTTGTGTTTGGCAGTTAGGGAGTTAATTCTGTCTGTGCTCAGTTCTGGGACTGGGTGCAGTTTCTCCCGGCTGCAATTAATTATTTGTTGATTGGTTTCCTTTAAATCTCTGGTTGTCTGTGTTGGGAGTTGCCAGTGAAATTCTTCATGCAGACCACAGATAGGATTGTATCTGTATAGACTTAAGTTAAAGAGCTCCTTAGTTGTTTTAAGCTCACCTTGCTTAGAGTTTAATATCCAGATCATTTATGTTCCTTCTGTGTTTGAGTGTGTATGCAAGTCTGTGTTTTCTCCAGTCTGTCTTATATGTCTAATCTGTGTATTTAGCAGAGATCAGCCCATATCCCTTTGGTGGTAATCAGAATCCTTCTTAGGACTGATTACAGGGTTCAGGGACTGATAGGAGACAGGGTTAGGCTGGAGACTTGGACCTCTGAACCATTATCAGTACCTCCAAGGTGAGGGATTAGTTAGGACCCCAGTTTAGGGTCAGGTTAGACCCCCGGTCCTCCTCTTTCCTGTGACAGTGTATCAAGTCCTCAAGATTAACCCTGAGTTCAACGGATATCGTGTCAGGTAAATCTATTCTATATTTACATGCTGATGTTGCTAATCTATATGTTGTATAGAGTGTTGTTCTTTTAAGAATAGTTTACTGACATCGTACACATATCATAAGACCGCGTGACATTTTCACTGGCCCATAAAATTATTCCAGTTGCCATGGATCCAGTAGCCCAGCTGGCTCTGCAGTTGCAGGGATTATCCATGGAGCTGACGGACATTAAGTCCAAAGTTTTGTCTCCCTCGGAGCAAACCAGATTTGAACCTAAAGTAGCTCTCCCGGACAGGTTCACTGGTGGGCGAGACAAATTTTTTACCTTCAGGGAAGCATGTAAATTGTATTTTCGGCTTCGGCCTCGATCATCAGGGAGTGAAGAGCAGAGAGTGGGAATTGTTATCTCGCTCCTACAAGGGGACCCTCAATCCTGGGCCTTCTCCCTTCCTCCGGGATCCCCGGCTCTACAGTCAGTAGATCGATTTTTTACTGCCCTGGGTTTGGTATATGATGACCCAGATCGGGTCTCTCTTGCTGAGACAAAATTACGTAAGATACAGCAGGGAGATCGTCCGGCGGAGGAATTTGCTTCTGAGTTCCGTAGATGGGCCACAGATACTCAGTGGAATGACCCAGCTCTTAGGGAGCCAGTTTTGTCATGGGCTTTCTGACAAATTAAAGGACGTTTTGGCTCAGTATGATTCTCCTCCATCACTGGAGGCTGCTATGGCCCTAGCTATCCGTACTGATAGACGGCTCCGGGAGAGGTGCGAGGTAACTCCGCCCCCTGTTGTTACTCCACCTACTACTAAAGTCCCTTATGTTGAGGTTCCCCTTGTCTGTTCGGAGGAGCCTATGCAGTTGGGAGGGACATCATTTCGTAGGAGGGGATTGGCGGTACGCCGCAGGACTAGAAGGTGTTTCTTCTGCGGGAAAGAGGGACATTTTGTTGGGGGATGTCCATCCCGTGCCTTGTTGAGCAAAAAGTCGCCGGAAAACTGTTAATCCCAGGTTGTGTGGTGGACGACAACCTGGGAGTATGTATTTCGTCCGCTAGTTCTTCTCAGTTCCTTGTACCAGTGGAGGTGGTGGTTGGTACGAGAGTGGAGAGATTTTCTGTTCTTCTTGATAGTGGGTCGGGGCTAATCTGGTTGACGCTCAGTTTGCTCAGGCTCAAGGTATGCATCTGAGTGTATTGGTCAAACCGATCCCTATATTCTCCATTGACGCCAGGCCTCTCGGCCAAGGTAGCTTTGTTCATGAGGTTCATAACATTGACCTTCGGGTAGGGGCAATACATAGGGAACTATTATCTTGTTATGTGTTGGAGGGTCTACCTACTCCTATTGTGTTGGGACTTCCTTGGTTGGTTAAACATAACCCTGTGATTAATTGGCAGTCCAGAGATATAAGCCAATGGGGGGAGTTTTGCAAAAGTAACTGCATGAACACAGTCATCAGTGCGGTCGTGCCTAGTACTTTGCCTCCTTTTTTGGAGGACTTTGGGGATGTGTTCTCTGAGGAGGGGTGTCAGGAGTTGCCTCCTCATCGCGTGTATGACTGCTCTATTAATTTACTTCCTGATGCTAAGTTACCTAAAGCTAGGTTATATAACCTTTCTGGTCCTGAGAGGCAGGCTATGAAAGATTATATTTCGGAAAGTCTGGCCAAAGGGCATATTAGACCTTCATCTTCCCCAGTGGCCACGGGTTCTTCTTTGTGAAGAAAAAAGATGGAGGCCTACGCCCTTGCTTGGATTTCCGCGAACTTAATCGGATTACTGTTCGAGATCCTATCCACTCCCTCTGATTCCTGATCTCTTCAATCAAATTGTTGGCGCCAAATGGTTCTCTAAATTGGATCTCAGGGGGGCGTATAATCTGATTAGGATAAAAGAGGGGGATGAGTGGAAAACGGCGTTTAACACCCGGAGGGACATTATGAGAACCTTGTCATGCCTTTTGGTCTGACTACTGCACCAGCAGTATTCCAACATTTTGTTAATGACATTTTTCGTCATCTGGTGGGGCTGTTTGTGGTCGTATATTTGGATGACATTTTAATTTACTCACCAGATCTTGTGTCTCACCAGGAGCATGTGAGACAGGTGTTGCAGATCTTGCGAGACAATAAACTATACGCCAAACTGGAAAAGTGTGTATTCGCCGTACAGGAACTTCAGTTTTTGGGTTTCTTGGTGTCAGCCTCCGGTTTCCGTATGGACCCTGAAAAGGTGAGAGCAGTGCTTGAATGGGATCAGCCAGAGGATCTTAAGGCTCTGCAGCGTTTTTCTGGGGTTTGCTAACTACTACCGGAAATTTATTTGTAATTTCTCATCTGTTGTCAAACCTCTCACTGACATGACAAGAAAAGGGACGGATTTTTCTAAATGGTCGGACAAAGCTTGCCAAGCTTTTTCCTCTTTGAAAAAATGTTTTGCTTCGGCACCCGTTCTCATCCAACCAGATGCATCACAGCCGTTCGTTGTGGAGGTGGACGCGTCTGACGTAGGGGTGGGTGCAATATTGTCCCAGGGTCCGTCCCCTGGTAAATGGCATCCGTGCGCTTTCTTTTCTAAAAAATTGTCGTCCGCCGAAAGGAATTATGATATCGGCAATAGGGAACTTTTGGCCATTAAGTTGGCTTTTGAAGAATGGCGTCACTTTTTGGAGGGGGCAGTCCACCCGGTCACCGTCATTACTGATCACAAGAACCTGCTGTATTTGGAATCTGCTAAGCGTCTGAATTCCAGACAAGCTCGATGGTCGTTGTTTTTTACCAGGTTTAATTTTGTTGTCACTTATCGCCCTGGATCTAAGAATGTTAAGGCGGATGCCTTGTCTCGCAGTTTCCCAGGGGCCGGGAAAATGGATGACCCGATTCCTATCCTTCAGGAGGGGGTGGTAGTGTCGGCTGTATGTTCTGAGCTTGAGGAGGAGGTGTTAGAGGCTCAGGGGGACGCCCCTGCAGGACCTCCAGGGAGACTGTTTGTCCCAAATCAGTTGAGACAAAAGGTTATTGAGGCACATCATAATTCTGCTTTAGCAGGACATCCAGGGAGTAAGGCTACTTTAGATCTCCTTTCTCGCCGGTTTTGGTGGCCTAACGTTAATAAAGATGTTTTAACTTTTGTCGCGTCCTGTGGGGTTTGTGCTCGCTCTAAGACCCCTCATACCCGTCCGTCTGGGACCCTCTTACCCTTGAAACTTCCGGAGCGTCCATGGACTCATTTGTCTATGGACTTCATCACGGACCTTCCTCAGTCGTCAGGGAAGACTGTCATACTGGTGGTTGTTGACAGGTTCAGTAAGATGGCACATTTCATTGCTCTTCCTGCCCTCCCTAATGCTAAAACTCTGGCGCAGGTGTTCATTGGGGAGATTGTGAGACTTCATGGGTTGCCTTCTGATGTGGTGTCAGATAGGGGGTCTCAGTTTGTGTCCAAGTTTTGGAGGGCATTTTGTTTACATCGGGGGATGCAATTGTCATTTTCCTCGGCTTTTCATCCGCAGACCAATGGTCAGACAGAGCGTCTGAATCAAAGCCTAGAGACTTATCTTCGGTGTTTTGTCTCAGAGAACCAGGAGGACTGGTCTTCTTTCTTGCCTCTGGCAGAGTTCGCTCTTAACAACAGGCGGAGCGAGTCCACTGGTAAGTCCCCGTTTTTTGGGGCATATGGTTTTCATCCCCAGTTTTGTACATTCAATGGGGGGGCCCTTCTGGGGTTCCTGAGGAGGAGCGTTTCTCGTCGTCACTTGCTTCAGTGTGGAGAGGTGTATTGAATAATCTGAGTGCTATGGGGAACCGTTATAAACGTATGGCTGATAGGAGGAGAGTTTCTGGTCCAGATCTTAATGTGAACGATCTGGTATGGTTGTCTACCAGGAATATAAAACTTAAAGTTCCCTCCTGGAAGCTGGGCCCCAGATTCATCGGGCCGTACAGGATCAGTTCCATAATTAATCCTGTGGCATTTCGTCTGGACCTCCCTCCTACGTTTAAAATCCACAATGTGTTCCACAAGTCATTACTTAAGAGGTACGTGGCACCAGTCATACCATCACCTCTACCTCCTCCTCCAGTGGTGGTCAATGGTAACTTGGAGTTTCAAGTGTCAAAGATCATTGACTCACGTCTGAATCGCCGGTCCCTTCAGTACTTGGTGCATTGGAAGGGGTATGGTCCAGAGGAGAGGACGTGGGTTCCTGCGTCTGACATTAACGCAGATCGTTTGGTGCGGACCTTCCACAGAACTCACCCGGGCAAACCTGGCCCTGAGGGTCCGGAGGCCCCTCGTAGAAGGGGGGGTACTGTCATGTGTGCATCGCCACGAAGATCGTCGCGGTTGCACATTCTGACTTCTCACAGCTGAGTTGCTGTTTCTTTGTGTTTGGCAGTTAGGGAGTTAATTCTGTCTGTGCTCAGTTCTGGGACTGGGTGCAGTTTCTCCCGGCTGCAATTAATTATTTGTTGATTGGTTTCCTTTAAATCTCTGGTTGTCTGTGTTGGGAGTTGCCAGTGAAATTCTTCATGCAGACCACAGATAGGATTGTATCTGTATAGACTTAAGTTAAAGAGCTCCTTAGTTGTTTTAAGCTCACCTTGCTTAGAGTTTAATATCCCAGATCATTTATGTTCCTTCTGTGTTTGAGTGTGTATGCAAGTCTGTGTTTTCTCCAGTCTGTCTTATATGTCTAATCTGTGTATTTAGCAGAGATCAGCCCATATCCCTTTGGTGGTAATCAGAATCCTTCTTAGGACTGATTACAGGGTTCAGGGACTGATAGGAGACAGGGTTAGGCTGGAGACTTGGACCTCTGAACCATTATCAGTACCTCCAAGGTGAGGGATTAGTTAGGACCCCAGTTTAGGGTCAGGTTAGACCCCCGGTCCTCCTCTTTCCTGTGACAGTGTATCAAGTCCTCAAGATTAACCCTGAGTTCAACGGATATCGTGTCAGGTAAATCTATTCTATATTTACATGCTGATGTTGCTAATCTATATGTTGTATAGAGTGTTGTTCTTTTAAGAATAGTTTACTGACATCGTACACATATCATAAGACCGCGTGACATATACGCCCCCCTGAGGTCAAGCTTGGTAAACCAAGTAGCGTTTTTCACCCTGGAAAACAGGTCAGAAATCAAGGGTAACGGGTATTGATATTTCACAGTAATATTGTTCAAGAGACGATAATCAATACACGGCCTTAATGAACCATCTTTTTTGGCCACAAAAAAAAACCGGCACCTAAGGGTGAAGAGGATGGTCTGATATGACCCTTCTCCAATGATTCCTTGATATAAGACCGCATAGCGTCATGTTCAGGTACAGACAAGTTAAAAAGGCGACCTTTAGGGAATTTACTACCCGGCACTAATTCAATAGCGCAGTCATAGCTCCTATGGGGAGGCAAGGATGCAGATTTACTTTCGCTAAACACATCAGAAAAATCAAACAAAAAGTCAGGAACATCCTGAGCCTGGGGGGAGGCAGAAAAAACAGGAGCGTTGGTATTAACACATTGGCAGCCCCAGCTGGTTACAGACACAGATTTCCAATCCAAAACAGGATTATGAGACTGTAACCAAGGGAAACCCAGCACGATAATGTCATGCAGATTATATAGAACCAAAAATTTGCAGCACTCCTGGTGATCAGGTTCAACACTCATTATCACCTGAGTAGAAAACTGGGGTTTATTCTCAGCCAAAGGGGTAGAATCGATCCCCAGTAGGGGAATAGACTTCTGTAGGGGTATCAAGGGAAACCCACAACGTTTAGCAAAATCATAATCCATCAGGTTAATAGCTGCTCCAGAATCAACGAAAGCCTGAGCAGAAAATGAGGACAGAGAGCATATCAGAGTGACAGTTAATAAAAACTTAGTCTGAACACTACCCAAGACAACTGAGCGTGCAAAACGTGCAAAACGTCTTCCCCGCTTAGGGCAGACTGAAATAGCATGAGAGGCATCACCACAGTAGAAACATAACCCATTGCGCTTTCGAAACTCATGACGCTGTGCCCCAGACACCACTCTATCAAACTGCATGGGTTCAGAAGCTGGTTCACAAGGCAACACCATTCCACGCATACTTCTCCGCTCACGCAAACGTCTGTCAATTTGAATCGCTAATGACATAGAATCATTGAGACCAGAGGGGACAGGGAATCCCACCATAACATCCTTTACATTATCTGACAGACCCTTCCGGAAAAGGGCCGCCAAAGCGTCGTCATTCCATTTGGTCAGGACTGCCCACCTACGGAATCTCTGACAGTATAACTCAGCGTCATCAAGCCCCTGATTTAATGCCAACAAGGTTTTTTCAGCTTGATCAGTGACATTAGGCTCATCGTACAATAACCCCAAAGCCTGAAAAAACGCATCAACATCACTCAAAACAGGATCCCCAGGTATCAGGGAAAAAGCCCAATCCTGAGGATCGCCGCGCAGGAGAGAGATGATAATTTGAACCTGCTGCGTTTCCTGAGGACTTAGATTTTAAGGCAAAAAACAATTTACAATTATTTTTGAAATTCTGAAACTTAGCTCGATCCCCTAAAAACAAATCTGGCATGGGGATCCTAGGTTCCACAATAGGCAACCTAGCAAGATATGCAGCAATACTCTGAACCTCAGTGGCAAGCTGATCCACATGGCCAGACAACTGTGCAAACTCCATTGGGAGAAAAGATCCTCCCCAGCACCCAGAGATACAGAGGAAAAAAAAAAAAAAAAAATGCAACAAACAGAAAAATATCTCTGACAACTCTGACAACCTTTTTTCTTTCACAATATTTTTTTCCCTTCTGTGAGTACCATACAATTTTCAATTTTTTGGGCCGGTGATACTGTTATGTTTCGGTAGCTGAGGAGTGCAGGTAAAAAAGGCAATACACCAGAGCAGTTGGAAACTATGAGATTGCAGTACCCTGACTAACCACCACAACTAGAGGCAGCCGTGGAGCGTTCCTACGTTGGTCCTAGACGCCTCGTCACAGCCTGAGAAACTAACTACACCTAAAGATAGAAATAGGAAAGCTATCTGCCCCGGAGCAGAACCCCAAAGATAACAGAAAGCCCCCAAACATGTAATGGCGGTTAGACAAGAGGAAATACTGACACAGAAAGAAAATAGTATGAGCAAACGCTGGGGCCCAAACTATCTAAATAGAAAAGGATAGGAAGGGTACTTACTGCAATCCCAGAAAACCCTGAAAAGCACCAACTCTACTAATTTCAAAATCACCTGAGATCACACGACCTCTACCACCTAAATTAGTTCTCTGGTGTAACAAAATCAAAACAGCAGCCACTGAAAAAAGTGGAAAAAGCAAAAGAACAAAACTCAGTGGCTGAACTAAACTGAGAGGGCAGAAGCCCCGGAGGGGACCCTGAAGGCCCCCAAAGAAGTGCAGGACAAAATGCAAAAATATAGCAAAAACACAAAAGAAGCAAAAGTCTTATCTGTAAGCAGGAGATGCAGACAAGACACAGCAGGCTACAAGGGAAACTGGAATGAAGGATTCAGACCAGAACAATTGATCACCGGCAACCCTGATGGGAAAATGACTCCCTTATATAAGACCAGTCAGTAACACCTGATTCCCAGTCCTCACAATCCTCACTAGCACCGCTTGTAACCACCAGAGGGAGCCTCTGCTCAGAACTCATCTCAAACCCATTCACAACAATCCTCCTCCCCAAAATAATCATCCGCCTCATCCTCCTCCTCTTCCTCCACCTCATCCAGGACAGTTCCCAGAGCAGACAATCGCTAACTTTCATCAAGGCTTCCCTCCTCCTTCTCCTCTTCCTCCTCCGCTGCAGACACCTGATCCTTAATGTGCGTCAAAGTTTGCATGAGCAGACGCATAAGTGGGATGCTCATGCTTATGATGGCATCGTCAGCGCTTACCAGCCGTGTGCATTCCTCAAAACACTGAAGGACTTTACAGAGGTCTTTCAGCTTTGACCACTGCACACCCGACAACTCGATGTCTGCCCTCAAACTGCCTGCCCGCGTATCCTCCCACAAATGCATTACAGCCTGCCTCTGTTCGCACAGCCTCTCAACCATGTGCATGGTGGAGTTCCACCTTGCTGCAACGTCTGTGATTAGGCAGTGCTTGGGGAGGAGGAGCGATCTCTGCAGCCTCTGCATACGACTGGAGTCTACGGGCGAGCGACGGATGTGCGAGCACAGTCTTCGCACCTTATGGAGCAGGGCTGGTAACCTTGGATAATTATTTGTGAAGCACTGCACCACCAGCTTCAAGGTGTGAGCGAGGCAAGGTATGTGTCGGAGTCTTGCAAGGGTTATGGCCACCACAAAATTCCGGCCATTATCACTGACTACCTTGCCTGGCTCAAGATGTAGACTGCCCAGCCATGACTCAGTTTTTCGCTGCAAGTAGCCGGTCAGTACCTCCGCGGTGTGTCTGTTGTCGCCCAAAGACATCATCTTTAAAACAGCCTGCTGACGCTTACCACTAGCTGTTCAATAGTGGGACACCTCGTGTGCAACACTGGAAGCTGTTGATGGAATGCTCGTGCGACTGTGCTCTGTCGACGAGCTTTCGCTTCTGGAAGAGGAGGGTCGAACGCCTACAGCCAACTGTTGCCTATACCGTAGGCTAGGCAGCACTGTCCCACTGCCGCTGTCCCCTGTGGACCTTGCATCCACTACATTAACCCAGTGCGCAGTGATGGACACGTAACGGCCCTGACCATGCCTACTGGCCCATGCATCTGTTGTGAGGTGCACCTTTACACTCACTGATTGTTTGAGTGCATGGACAATGCAGTCTTTCACATGCAGGTGGAGGTCAGGGATGGCTTTTTTAGAAGTGCCGACTGAGTAGGTCATAGCGTGGGACAGCGTAGGCCATGAGCTCTCAGAACTCTGCGCTTTCAACCAAACGGAAGGGCATCATCTCTAATGAGATTAGTTTGGCAATGTAGGCGTTCAAAGCCAGTGTACGTGGATGAGAGGATGAGTACTTTCTTGTCCTACTCAGGGTGTCTGCTGGGGTGAGCTGGAATTGAGAGCTGCATATGGGGGAACTAGCACTGGGCATGTCGGACTGGGAGGAGGTTGGGGATGGTGATGATTGTGGTGGAGGTGGTGGTGATGGCCTAGATTCAGTCTTTGGTTGCAAAAACATTGTGATTCCCTGACTGCTTTGGCCTTGCGGCAACACCTCAACATTTCTTGCTGGTGGTGTGCTAACCGGTGGGCTTACAGTGGGGGAAGCGATGTAGCGTTGCTGGCTACCTTCAGTCAGATCAGTTGCACATGTGCTACCTGATGTTTTGTACTCCGTCCACGCTTGTAAGTGCATGGTGTTTAAATGTCTAAGCATGCAACTGGTTTTCAAATTTCTGAGATTTTTCCCTCGGCTAAAGGTCCTTCCGCACTTCTTACAGATAATCTTTACTTCATCAGTAGGATTTTGGTCAAAAAATGCCACACTGCACTCTTACTACTATGGGATAAATTTTCAGAGCTTGCACGCTGTGCTAATTTGACTGTCTGGCCAAGCTGTCCTGCAACTCTTTTTGTTTTTTTAACACGTTTTTGGACTGCTACGGGCCTGCCAGATAGTTACTGCAGCTGCGATGTCGATGCCTGCTGCGGATCCTCCTCCTCTTCTGAGCTATTGCCAGCGGCACCCTCTTCCCTAATGGATAAAAAACCGGGTCAACAACTGGGTCATCCATCACCTCCTCTTCAATTTCATCTGCACCTTCCTCTGTGTCACTGTGTAAGGTGGTATAGTATGCGAGAAGGGGCACCTGGGTTTCATCAGGGTCAGATTCTGGCTCAGTAGACTGCGAGGGCAATGTATTGCTCTGGGTGAATGTACCAGCAGAATCATATATCAGTGGCTGTGCATCAGTGCACTCCATGTCAGATTCATCTTGGACTGGGAATTCAGGATTTGACTTGATAACCCAGGTATGGTATGTGTAAAGAACTCCATGGAGTAATCTGAAGTGTGGCCTGCCGCATCCTTCACTTTTGGAGTTTGTGAAGAACACAAGGAAAGGTGTTGTTCCTGACCCGGAGCCTGCACTGACGACTCAGTGCTTGCATTTTTGAAACTACAGAAGAGGAGAGTCACGCTCACGCCCTGGCTGACGGGCGTGAGCCAAGGGGGGTTGTGGCCCCACTGTGCCACAGTCCAGACTACCCTGGAAGGGGTGTGACTAAGACAGCTGCCTCAGTCCTCACTGGAGCCTCTGATGGTGAGGTCAGGCTTGTGCCGCAGGCAGCTGCCAGGTGCCACTCCAGGGTGGTGTCTGGCTGTGGCAGCCGATTCCACTTGGGGAGACGGTGGCACGGCTGAGACACAGGGCAGGCAGGGATGGATGAGACACTGGACTGGCAGGCACTGTCAAGACACAGGACAGGCAGGTACTGATGAGACACAGGACTGGCAGGCACTGACGAGACACAGGACTGGCAGGTACTGAGGAGACACAGGACTGACAGGTACTGAGGAGACACAGGGCAAGCTGGCACTGATGAGAGACAGGGCAGGCTGGCACTGACGAGGGACAGGGCAGGCTGGCACTGACGATAGACAGGGCAGGCTGGAACTGACGAGAGACAGGGCAGGCTGGCACGGACGAGACACAGGGCAGGCTGGCACGGACAAGAGACAGGGCAGGCTGGCACTGACAAGAGACAGGGCAGGCTGCACTGACGAGAGACAGGGCAGGCTGGCACTGTTCACACAGCAACTGTAGATGCTGGGACAGACTAGAAGGAATTGTATATGGAGGGGCAGGTAGAGACCTGTATACACAGAAGATGTAGATACAGGAATTGACTGGAAGGTATGGTGTATGGAGAAACAGGTAGGGACCTGTTCACACAACAAATGCAGATACTGGAACTGATTGGAAGGTACGGTGTATGGAGAAACAGGTGGAGGCCTGTTCACACAGGAATGGTATATGGAGGAACCGGTTGAGATCCGCAAGACTGCGGAGAAGGGCTGTAGAGCCGCAAGAGGTACTCCAGATGCAGGAGCAAAGCAGAGCGAAACCGCAAGATATACGGAGAGGAGCTGCAGCAAGAGATTGCTGCGGCGACAGGAGCGAGGCAGAGCGGAACTGCAAGATATGCGGAGAGGAGCTGCAGTAAGAGATTACTGCAGCTGCAGGAGTGAGGCAGAGTGGAACTGCAAGATATATGGAGAGGAGCTACAGCAAGAGATTGCTGCGGCGGCAGGAGCGAGGCAGAGTGAAACCGCAAGAGTGCGTACAAGGGCAGAGAAAGATACAGAGAGACCACAAGGCAAGACACAGCAGGGAAGAAATCACAGACAAGGAGACCAAGAGACAAAGGTAGGACTGAGTTCAGACAAGGTAAGGACACGAGACAAGGTACAGAGACAAAGACACGGAGTCCAGGATATGCAGCCTCCTGGAGGGCAAACAAACAGGTACAAGACAAAGCTTGGAGTGAAGCCTCCAAAGATGGAGAAACACAGAGTAAGGCCTGGACCTGGCAGCTCAGTGGCAAGATACTAACTGAGTTAACACAATGCACAGGCCCAGTCCACAGGATGGGGCTGCCTTAAATACTAGAGGGCTAATGTTAATTGATCAGTCAGGTGTGTAACGGGTCTGGTAGGTGAAACCACTGAGCTTTATTATACAAGACAGTATACTTGTAAGAGAGCAGGTGGCGCCCGGGGAATACGGACAGGAATTCACGGGAAGTGACCAGGGCAGTCTCTGGGTAGGCAGGTTGTCACGGCAAGTGACCAGGGCAGTCTCTGGGTAGGCAGGTTGTCACGGCAAGTGACCAGGGCAGTCTCTGGGTAGGCAGGTTGTCACGGCAAGTGACCAGGGCAGTCTCTGGGCAGGCAGGTTGTCACAGCAAGTGACCGGGGCAGTCTCTGGGCAGGTAGGTTGTCACAGCAAGTGACCGGGGCAGTCTCTGGGCAGGCAGGTTGTCACAGCAAGTGACCAGGGCAGTCTCTGGACAGGCAGGTTGTCACAGCAAGTGACCAGGGCAGTCTCTGGACAGGCAGGTTGTCACAGTAAGTGACCAGGACAGTTTCTGAATAGACAGGCTTATACGACCTGAGATGTTGGAGCCTCCTGGTAGGCTGCAGTCTGATGGCAGATGATCGCTCCCAAGCGAGCAGGCAGGAGTCTCTGGAGTAGCCGGTGATCACTGCTGGAGATGTCTGAACCTTCGGATAAAGCTGCAGTCGGATGGCAGATGATCGCTCCCAAGTGAGCAGGCAAGAGTCTCTGAAGTAGCCGGTGATCACTGCTGATGAAGTCCGAACCTTCGGATAGAGCTGCAGTTGGATGGCAGATGATCGCTCCCAAGTGAGCAGGCAAGAGTCTCTGTAATCGCCGGGGATCACTACAGGTGATGTCCGAACCTCCGGGAGGGCTGCAGTCAGATGGCAGACAGCAAACAGACGGGTAACAGGCAGGCAACTGGAAACAGGAGCTGAGGGCTGAAGCAGAGTTATACAGTGCAACAACAACATTGCTCGGGCACCTCCATTAAGGAGGAAGCCCTTAATATAGGGTGGAGTCCTCCGGCATTGGCCGGAGACTAATTTGGAAAATGTGCGCGGCTCCTTTAAGAGCGGGGGAGGGTGCGGGCGCGCGCCCTAAGTCCAGCAGCAGGGAAGGAGCGCGCGGGACCAACAGGGTGGAAGGAGGACGGCGAGGACGCTGGGGGCGCTGAGGACGCTGGGGGCTGAGGACGCAGAGCGCTGGTAAGGGGAACGGCGTCCCTGCCTGGCAGAGGGCCGGGACGCCGACGCTACAGTACCCCCCCCTCTAGGCCCCCCCTTCTTTAGGCCAGAAAGAAATTTAGCTAGGATGAGAGGGGCATGGATGTTCTCCCGAGGCTCCCAGGTTCTCTCCTCAGGACCAAACCCCTTCCAATCCACCAAAAAATAAGTCTTTCTTCCTACCCTTTTTGTGGCCAGAATGTTCTCTACCTCAAATTCATCATCAGCAGACACTGGAGCAGGAGGTGTACCTGTAGACTTGAAAAAAGAGTTAAGTACCACAGGTTTGAGGAGAGACACATGAAAAGAGTTAGGAATTCGCAAATTGGCCGGGAGTTTCAATTTATAGGACACTGGGTTGATCTGCCTGATGACCTCAAAAGGACCGATAAACCGAGGACCTAACTTGTAGGAAGGAATTTTGAGCCGAACATTTGGACGAAAGCCAGACTTTGTCCCCAGGACGGAATTGAGGAGGATCCAGACGTTTCTTGTCAGCATGTCTTTTCATGCGCTCGGATGACTGAATGAGTGCGGACCGGGTACTCTCCCAGATGGAGGAGAATTCTCTAACCAGAGATTCCGCAGCTGGATTGTCCACAGAGATGGAAATGGGGACAGGAATCCGAGGGTGCTGACCGAAGACTATAAAAAACGGAGACTTGGTGGACGATTCGCTCTCGTGATTATTATAAGAGAATTCGGCCCAAGGCAGGAGCTCCACCCAATCAGAATGATGAGCATTAACGAAGTGTCGGAGATAGCTGGTCAGATTCTGATTTATTCGCTCAACTTGTCCATTGGACTGTGGATGGTAAGCGGAGGAGAAATCCAAGGTGACGTCTAATAACTTACAAGTAGCTCTCCAGAAACGTGAGGTGAACTGTACCCCACGATCCGACACAATGTGACGAGGCAGACCATGAAGACGGAAGATGTGGCGGATAAAGTCTTTAGCCAACTCGGGTTCAGACGGAAGACCTGGCAGAGGAATGAAGTGAGCCATCTTGGAAAAGCGGTCAGCGACCACCCAAATGACCGTACAACTGGCAGAGACGGGCAGATCCGTAATGAAGTCCATGGCTATATGTTGCCAGGGAGCAGCGGGTACAGGAAGCGGAAGAAGACGGCCGGCAGGCAGGTGTCTCGGAACTTTGTTGCGGGCACATGAGACACAGGCAGAAACAAAGTCTATCACGTCTTTGTGCAGGGTAGGCCACCAATAATGCCGGGTAATGAGTTGGAGGGTCTTTTTCTGACCAGCGTGGCCAGCGAGTTTAGACGAATGACCCCAATGTAGAATTCTCTTCCGATCAGTCTCTGATACGAACGTCTTACCAGGAGGGAGACGATTTAGACTCACGGGAGCCACTTGCATCACTCTGGCGGGATCAATGATATGTTTAGGCTCATCTTCGAGATCCGACACCAGGAAGGACCGGGACAAGGCATCCGCCTTGATGTTTTTGTCAGCCGGGCGAAAATGCAAAAGAAAATCAAAGCGGGCAAAAACAAGGACCACGGGGCTTGGCGAGGGTTAAGTCTCTGAGCATGCTGAAGGTAAGACAGATTTTTGTGGTCGTTGTAGATGATTACCGGAAGAAGAGCCCCCTCGAGTAGGTAACGCCACTCCTCCAATGCCAACTTAATGGCCAATAACTCTCGATCTCCTATGGAGTAGTTGCGCTCGGAGGAGGAGAAGAGTTTGGAGAAGAAACCACAGGAAACCATCTTCCCGGATGAAGATTTTTGAGTAAGTACCGCTCCGGCTCCAGCAGAGGAAGCGTCCACCTCCAGGAAGAACTGCTTGTTGCCGTCCGGGCGATGCAGCACTGGAGCGGAAGAGAAGGCTTGTTTCAAGGAAAGAAAGGCCTCCTCTGCTTCGGGTGTCCACTGTTTGGGGTTAGCATCCTTGCGGGTAAGCGCTGAGATAGGAGCAGTCCTGGAAGAGAAGTGCGGTATGAAGAGACGGTAATAGTTAGCGAATCCCAGGAACCGCTGAATGGCCTTCAACCCCTCAGGTCGGGGCCACTCTCGATGGCAGACAGTTTCTCCGGATCCATTCGTAGCCAGTCTGAGAGATAATGTAGCCCAGAAACGGAAGCGAGGTCTGCTCAAAGAGGCACTTCTCATATTTGGCGAAGAGGTGATTCTGCCTGAGCCTGAGCAGAACCTGACGAACATCCCTCCGGTGAGACTGGAGATCCGGAGAGAAGACCAAGATGTCGTCAAGGTACACCACAACGCAGGAGTAGAGGAGGTCCCGGAAGATGTCATTGACCAACTCCTGAAAGACTGCTGGAGCATTACAGAGACCAAAGGCATAACCAGATACTCGTAGTGGCCATCCCGGGTGTTGAATGCCGTCTTCCATTCATCTCCTCGACGGATACGAACCAGGTTGTATGCTCCACGAAGATCCAGTTAGTGAAGATTCTAGCCCCTCTAAGACGATCAAACAACTCCGGAATGAGCGGAAGAGGGTACTTATTCTTCACCGTGATCAAATTTAGGCCTCTGTAGTCAATACAGGGACGGAGAGATCCGTCTTTCTTTTTTACAAAAAAGAAA
>JARQOD010005284.1:0-48918 GCA_033576555.1 Oophaga sylvatica | reverse complement strand
TATTTCTTATGTGCTTTACTTATATCACTTATTTAGCACAAATACTGGTTGATTCACTGCATTATGCTTTAACCCTTGTAGTTTTGCATGTGCACAGTTATATATTCCTTTTGGCTTCATTGTTAGCAGCTGCTTATTAATCACATATAGTGCTGTTGAGCTACACTTTTTGGGCCTATTTTTGGATGTGCTATTTTACATGTGTGTTAATTTTTGTTTGGCATTATTAATTTATTTCCATTTGATTGCACTTGTCACTGTTAAAATTAATTTTTTTTATTTAATTTTTTTGTATGGAACCTTTTTTTTCCTGGTCTTATTATTGTGAGCCTTTTTCCACTGCATATATTTGATTAAAACCAAGATTGCTTTATATATGACTATATTGTTATGCATATAAAGGTGGATTTTTAGTTATATCAGCCCTATTAGATCTGTGTATGTCTCTCTTTTAATTGATATTTTATATTTACATGGTTTTTTTTTACCATTGTGCCAATTGTAAAATAAAGGCATTTTATTTACTATCAGTATTGTTGTTTCTGGCTTTCTTTTTCCTTCCCTGTCACTGCGGCATTCCCTTCCACATCCTGGGTTGTTTCTACTCTTTTCCGGATGGTCTGCCATCCATTATCCAGGTGATATAGTCACACATATATATTGTATCCCATTTATAGTAAATTTTCTCATATATTCTGTTGTATTATTGTGGGTTGTGGTATATATATCTCCTGGTGTTTTGAATATTTAGGGACAGCTCTGGGCGCATTCTTTCACTGTCACAATTTTAGGGTGCCAACCTCTAAGGACAGACAGGGAAGAACCTTAGTGTAGCTGCATGCCCCTTTCCAAAATTATATAGAGTCCTAGAAATAGTTTATAATTACTCTTCCTGTTTTGAGCAATGTTTTCATCTTTTTTGGCCATGTTACCAGGATGACTATATACATTCACCAGGTATGGATCCATTGAATGAATAATAAAGAATTTGAATTTTGAGTTTGAGTTTTTTACTGGTTTGGTTGTTGTTACACTGTGACTTCCTCTAGTTTCTATATACACCCTTTTTATTTTTGCTTCAGTCAAAGACTACAAATCAAACTAGTCATGAAACAAAATCTCTAGACAGAATAGAATAGCAAGATGATCAACTTTGCCAGGAAATGTGAATTTCAGAAAATTTTGCAGTCGATTCACATCGGATCAATCTGCTCTTCTCTAGTTATAAGTTTCAGTGTTGATATTCATTTAGAATGCCGTAAAGTATTTTGCAGAGTCTGCTGCTGACTATAAAAAGACCATGGAAAAGTTGAACAAAAATATTAATAATGAAAGAAGGAAATGATGAAATAATATCTTGCTGTTAATGTGTCATGAGACAGAAAATAAATGAGTTACTTTGAATGTAAACCACAATAATTTTTGAGGATGAATATCTGACTATAAATATCAAGGCCGGACCATTACTTGCAAACAGGTGAGAACAGATGCAGCTAAGAGTAACCACCTACATATATAACTAACAAAGTTACACTCTGCAGCGCTATGGGCCATGCATAAGATATCGGGGTCTAGGCCAGCATTTACAGCTTGGCATTGAAGATTCAATAAGGACCTAGTGGTTAAGGGAGCAGTGTCAGCCTTCTTAGCTTGAAGCCTTGATACCTTATGCAACACCATTTTTTTTTCCAGCCACATTCAGATGGTGCAAAAACATTAGTTTCATACTGTACTATTGGTAGAAAAATGTAAGGAAAGTAAGACAGGTAGTTGACTGAAAACAAGTGCAGGCCTGTCGGGGAGCCCTACTTACACAGGCAACACACCAGATAGAAACCCAACATGGATTCTCCACATTTCAAAAAAATATTGTCACTAGTGACGAGCGAGCACTAAAATGCTCGGGTGCTCGTTGTTTGGGTTGAGCAAATTGGAATATTCGGGTACTCCAACAGAACAACGAGCCCAATGTAAGTCTATGGGAAACCTGAGCATTTTTGCCGTGATCCCCCCGGGGGTCCTTTTAGGGTCTAAATACGTCTGACATCGATGGGAACAGTGAACAAGTGACATGAGAACATCATGGGCAATGCCCCTGGAAGCATTTCTGACTCCTAGGTCACTGCTGTGAACAATGTTGTCAGAGTGTGACGCCACTTTTACAGGCACACAATAAAACATACAAAAACTAAACCAAAATGGATTTTCCGGGGAAATATGTTAAGGAACATCCTTTTCAGGGTAATAATTTGTATGTAAGGCAAAAGAACTAACCCCCCAAAATAGGTACCTCCACCACTTGGGCTATGTTCACACGTAGCGTTTTTGATGCGTTTTTCAACGGTAGCATTGCTTTCAACCAATACAGATGCATTCACTGGGAAATGTCATTTTAACATTTAACAACTTTAGCTGGCTATGTGGTGTGTGACACATCATCAGACACATCCTGTTTTCATTTATGAAGGAGGGACTCTGAAAGTCACAAAGCCTATTTTTATAGGGGCATCAGGCAGCATTAATCTTCTTAAAGGGCCATCAGCTGACTATCCTTTGTTGTTTCCATTAATAAACAGTGGGTCTCATATCCTGTTATTGCCTATGCAGTGAGTGGCTGGGCTGCCGAAAATTAGGACGCACCCCATGCCCCTTTGACGAGACGTACAGGAGTGCCTGAAAAAGTGTTCCAATTATAAGAAAATGGGTCTCCCATAGTCTTAGCCTATGCATTGAAGGCAAGGCCTGCCCTGTACCAAAGAAACACACCCAATAAGCCTTTGAACCCACGTACTGGATGGCCACCTAAAAGCACTGTTCCTATTAATTTGGTACTTTCATATTGTTTTGCTGCGCAGTGAATTGTTGAGACTGAAGAACCTGCATTGGAGAATGTCAGGGTTGAGGATGAAGACCCGGAAGTGGAGAATGTCAGTGTTGTGCCTGGAAAATCTGCAGTAGATAATTTCAGTGTTGATGCTGAAGAACCTGCAGTGGCCAATTGCAATGTTGAAGCTAAAGACCCTGCAGTGGACAATTGCAGTGTTGAGGCTAAAGACCCAGCGATGGACAATTGCAGTGTTGATGCCAAAGACACAACATTGTAGTGTTGAGGCTGAATAACCTTTATGGTAGCATTTGTTAGGCGCCGGGATTCTTCCGCTGTGTGGGATAGATCCCAAGCCTTGTCTGGTGCCGGGGTCTCCCATTCAAGCATGGCTGCTGTGTCTGCTGCTTATCACAGACGTCAGTCCCAGCAACTTGCTGAGGCTCCTGTTATACCTGTCGTTACTGCTGGCTCTCCAGCTAAAGTCTATGGTAACCAGTGGTATACTAAGGCAGCCCTACACTCTGGAGTCTATGTTCAGAAGTCACCTTACTGAGCATGTCTGTGATGTGGTGCCTTCTTATTGGTACTCGGTCCGCTCTGGTTATGTGGCAGCTCCGGATGGGCTCACGGACAATGCCCCGTCCGACTGGGCATGAGCATTTGGGGTGGAGCCTAGCGCATAAAGGGCTTTCAGCAAAGCACGTGGGTGTGCCAGCGTCACTTGTGTTTGGTGTGTGTGTGTGGATGGATACTCTGCCGGCTCATATGTGTGCCTAGTTTTCCTTAGTCAGGCAGGTTTTTGCTTTCGCTTGACCTAGCGCCTGTCTCGGCCACGTGTGCGGTTAGCACGAGCTGTTTACAGGGCACAGTCAACCCACGTGCTTAAACCCTATTGTTTTTACTGGATATTGCACACTTCTTTGTCTGTACTGCTCAGTGGTGAGGTGAGCATGGTACTTATATTTTCTATGCCACTCGGTGGTTAGCTGAGCTGGAACTCATCTCCCTTGTACCCCTCGGTGGTTAGCTGAGCTGGTACTCATCTCCCTTGTACCCCTTGGTGGTTAGCTGAGCTGGAACTCATCTCCCTTGTATTCCTCGGTGGTTAGCTTAGCTGGTACTCATCTCCCTTGTATTCCTCGGTGGTTAGCTGAGCTGGTACTCATCTCTGTTATGATTTGGTAGCTGAGGAGAGCAGGCAAAAAGGAAATACACCAGAGCAGATGGAAACTATGAGATTGCAGTACCCTGACTAACCACCACAACTAGAGGCAGCCGTGGAGCGTTCCTACGTTGGTCCTAGACGCCTCGTCACAGCCTGAGAAACTAACTACACCTAAAGATAGAAAGAGGAAAGCTATCTGCCCAGAGCAGATCCCAAAGAACATAGAAAGCCCCAAACATGTAATGGCGGTTAGACAAGAAGAAATACTGACACAGACAGAAAATAGTATGAGCAAACGTTGGGGCCCAAACTTACTAAATAGAAAAGGATAGGAAGGGCACTTACTGCAATCCCAAAAAACCCTGAAAAGCACCAACGTTACTAGTTTCAAAAACACCTGAGATCACACGACCTCTACCACCTAAATTAGTTCTCTGGTGTAACCAAAAACAAAACAGCAGCCACTGAAAAAACTGGAAAAAGCAAATGTACAAACATCCGTGGCTGAACTGAACTGAGAGGGCAAAAGCCCCCAGAGGGGACCCTGAAGGCCCCCACAGAAGTGCAGGACAAAATGCAAAAATCAAGCACAAAAACAAAAAGAAGAAAATGTCTTATCTGTTAGCAGGAGATTCAGACACGACACAGCAGGCTACCAAGGAAACAGGAATCAAGGATTGAGACCAGAACAATTGATCACCGGCAACCCTGATGGGAAGGCGACTCCCTTATATAAGACCAGTCAGTAACACCTGATTCCCAATCCTCACAATCTTCACTGGACAGTCCAGTACCGTTTGTAACCACCAGAGGGAGCTTCTGCTCAGAACTCATTTCCAGCCTATTCACAACAGTACCCCCCCTTGAGGAGGGGTTACCGAACCCTCATTTGAGCAACCAGGTCGGTCAGGATGAGTTCTATGATACGTACGGATGAGTCTCCTAGCATGGATGTCCGAAGCAAACACCCAAGAATTGTCTTCCTGACCATAACCTCTCCATTTAACCAAATACTGGAGTTTCCGTCTAGAAAAACGAGAATTCAATATTTTCTCAACCACATACTCCAGATTACCCTCAACCAAAACAGGGTCAGGAGGCACAGTAGTAGGAACCACTGGCTCAACAAATCTCTTCAACAAGGACTTGTGGAACACGTTATGGATCTTAAATGTCCCTGGAAGAAGCAAACGAAAAGAAACAGGATTAAGAATCTCTATGATCTTATAAGGTCCAATGAACCTAGGCTTAAATTTAGGAGATGCCACTCTCATAGGAATATTTCTTGAGGACAACCAAACCAAGTCCCCCACTTTAAACCGAGGACCATCAGTCCTATGCCGGTTAGCAAACCGCTGGGCCCTCTCCTGAGAGAGGGACAACCTCTCCACTACCTGGTCCCAAATCTGTTGCATACGATCCACAACAGAGTCAACACCTGGACAGACAGAAGCCTCCGTCTGTCCTGAAGAAAATCGAGGGTGAAACCCAGAATTACAGAAAAATGGAGACATCAAAGTGGCAGAGCTAGCCCTATTATTAAGAGCAAACTCAGCCAAAGGCAAAAAAGAGACCCAGTCATCCTGATCAGCAGACACAAAGCATCTTAGATAAGTCTCCAATGTCTGGTTTGTTCTCTCAGTTTGACCATTGGTCTGAGGATGAAACGCCGAGGAGAAAGACAATTGAACACCAATTTTAGAACAAAAGGTCCTCCAAAATCTGGAAACAAACTGGACTCCTCTGTCAGACACAATGTTCTCAGGAATGCCGTGTAAACGAACCACGTGCTGAAGGAACAAAGGCACCAATTCAGAGGAGGAAGGCAACTTAGGTAATGGCACAAGATGTATCATCTTGGAAAACCTATCGCAAATCACCCAGATGACGGTCATTCTCTGAGAAACAGGGAGGTCGGAAATGAAATCCATAGAGATATGGGTCCATGGTCTCTTGGGCACAGGTAATGGCATCAACAAACCACTAGAACGAGAGCAAGGCTTGGAGCGAGAGCAAGTCCCGCAGGACTGCACAAACTCCCTGACATCACGAGACAAGGTAGACCACCAAAAGGACCGACTAACCAAGTCTCTGGTACCAAAAATTCCTGGATGACCGGCCAACGTGGAACAATGAATCTCAGACATTACACTCTTTTTCCACTGGTCCGGGACAAACAATTTCCCAACAGGGCAGCGCTCGGGCTTATCCTCCTGACACCCCTCCAGAGCCAGTCTCAAATTGGGCGAGATGGCAGAAAGAACTACACCCTCTTTCAAAATAACAGAAGGATCAGATAACTCAGGAGAGTCCGCCAGGAAACTCCTCGAGAGGGCATCCGCCTTAACATTTTTAGTGCCAGGAAGAAATGAAACCACAAAATTAAAACGTGTGAAAAACAAGGCCCATCTGGCCTGTCTAGGATTAAGTCGCTTGGCAGATTCCAGATAAACTAGATTCTTATGGTCCGTAAGGACCACCACCTGATGTTTGGCTCCCTCCAGCCAATGTCTCCACTCTTCAAAAGCCCACTTCATGGCTAATAACTCCCGATTACCCACGTCATAATTACGTTCAGCGGGAGAAAATTTTCGAGAGAAAAAGGCACAAGGGTTACTTTTAGAGGTCTCTGGATCTCTTTGGGACAAAACGGCACCTGCCCCAATTTCAGAGGCATCAACCTCCACCTGAAATGGTAGAGAAACATCAGGCTGCCGTAGAACAGGAGCAGAAGTGAATCTCTGCTTAAGTTCCTGAAATGCAGAGACTGCCTCAGGAGGCCAATTCACCACATCAGAACCCTTCTTGGTCAAATCAGTTAATGGTTTAACAATAACAGAGAAATTACCAATAAATTTACGATAAAAATTGGCAAAACCCAAGAATCTTTGAAGAGCCTTTAATGAAGTAGGTTGGACCCAATCACAGATGGCCTGAACTTTGACCGGGTCCATTTCAATAACAGATGGGGACAAAATGAATCCCAGAAATGAGATCCTCTGAACGCCAAAAAGACACTTTGATCCCTTCACATACAGAGCATTCTCTCTCAAAATCTGGAACACAGTCCTAACATGTTTTACATGAGAGTCCCAGTCATTGGAAAAAATCAAGATATCATCCAAATAAACAATCAGAAATTTATCCACAAAATCCCTGAAAATGTCATTCATGAAGGACTGGAAGACAGAAGGAGCATTAGTGAGCCCAAAGGGCATCACAAGGTACTCAAAATGCCCTTCAGGGGTATTAAATGCCGTCTTCCATTCATCCCGTGCTTAATGCGAATAAGGTTATATGCCCCCCTGAGGTCAAGCTTGGTAAACCAAGTAGCGTTTTTCACCCTGGAAAACAGATCAGAGATCAAGGGTAAAGGATATTGATATTTCACAGTAATATTGTTCAAGAGACGATAATCAATACACGGCCTTAATGAACCATCCTTTTTGGCCACAAAGAAAAAACCGGCACCTAAGGGTGAAGAGGATGGTCTGATATGACCCTTCTCCAAGGACTCCTTGATATAAGACCGCATAGCGTCATGTTCAGGTACAGACAAGTTAAAAAGGCGACCTTTAGGGAATTTACTACCAGGCACTAATTCAATAGCGCAGTCATAGCTCCTATTGGGAGGTAAGGATGCAGATTTACTTTCGCTAAACACATCAGAAAAATCAATCAAAAAGTCAGGAACATCCTGAGCCTGGGGGGAGGCAGAAAAAACAGGAGTGTTGGTATTAACACATTGGCAGCCCCAACTGGTAACAGACACAGATTTCCAATCCAAAACAGGATTATGAGACTGTAACCAAGGGAAACCCAGTACGATAATGTCATGCAGATTATACAGAACCAAAAATTTGCAACTCTCCTGATGATCAGGTTCAACCCTCATTATCACCTGAGTAGAAAACTGGGGTTTATTCTCAGCCAAAGGGGTAGAATCGATCCCCAGTAGGGGAATAGACTTCTGTAGGGGTATCAAGGGAAACCCACAACGTTTAGCAAAATCAAAATCCATCAGGTTAATAGCTGCTCCAGAATCAACAAAAGCCTGAGCAGAAAATGAGGACAGAGAGCATATCAGGGTAACAGTTAATAAAAACTTAGTCTGAACACTACCCAAGACAACTGAGCGTGCAAAACGTCTTCCCCGCTTAGGGCAGACTGAAATAGCATGAGAGGCATCACCACAGTAGAAACATAACCCATTGCGCTTTCGAAATTCATGACGCTGTGCCCCAGAAACCACTCTATCACACTGCATGGATTCAGAAGCAGGCAACATTATTCCACGCATACCTTTCCGCTCACGCAAACGTCTGTCAATTTGATTCGCTAATGACATAGAATCATTGAGACCAGAGGGAACAGGGAATCCCACCATAACATCCTTTACATTATCTGACAGTCCCTTCCGAAAAAGAGCTGCCAAAGCGTCGTCATTCCATTTGGTCAGGACTGCCCACCTATGGAATCTCTGACAGTATAACTCAGAGTCCTCAAGCCCTGACTTAATGCCAACAAAGTTTTTTCAGCTTGATCAGTGACATTAGGCTCATCGTACAATAACCCCAAAGCCTGAAAAAACGCATCAACATCACTCAAAACAGGATCCCCAGGTGTCAGGGAAAAAGCCCAATCCTGAGGGTCGCCGCGCAGGAGAGAGATGACAATTTGAACCTGCTGCGCTGCGTTCCCTGAGGACTTAGATTTTAAGGCAAAAAACAATTTACAGTTATTTTTGAAATTCTGAAATTTAGCTCGATCCCCTAAAAACAAATCTGGCATGGGAATCCTAGGTTCCACAACAGGCAACCTAGCAAGATAGGTAGCAATACTCCGAACTTCAGTGGCAAGCTGATCCACACGGCCAGACAACTGTGCAAACTCCATTGAGAGAGAAAAAAAATCCTCCTCAGCACCCAGAGATACAGAGGGAAAAAAAAAAAAAATGCAACAAGCAGAAAAAAAAAAAAATCTCTGACAACTCTGACAACTTTTTTTTCTTTCCACAATATTTTTCCCTTCTGTGAGTACCATATAATTTTCAGTTTAGGCCGGTGATACTGTTATGATTTGGTAGCTGAGGAGAGCAGGCAAAAAGGAAATACACCAGAGCAGTTGGAAACTATGAGATTGCAGTACCCTGACTAACCACCACAACTAGAGGCAGCCGTGGAGCGTTCCTACGTTGGTCCTAGACGCCTCGTCACAGCCTGAGAAACTAACTACACCTAAAGATAGAAAGAGGAAAGCTATCTGCCCCGGAGCAGATCCCCAAAGAACATAGAAAGCCCCCAAACATGTAATGGCGGTTAGACAAGAAGAAATACTGACACAGACAGAAAATAGTATGAGCAAACGTTGGGGCCCAAACTTACTAAATAGAAAAGGATAGGAAGGGCACTTACTGCAATCCCAAAAAACCCTGAAAAGCACCAACGTTACTAATTTCAAAAACACCTGAGATCACACGACCTCTACCACCTAAATTAGTTCTCTGGTGTAACCAAAAACAAAACAGCAGCCACTGAAAAAACTGGAAAAAGCAAATGTACAAACATCAGTGGCTGAACTGAACTGAGAGGGCAAAAGCCCCCAGAGGGGACCCTGAAGGCCCCCACAGAAGTGCAGGACAAAATGCAAAAATCAAGCACAAAAACAAAAAGAAGAAAATGTCTTATCTGTTAGCAGGAGATTCAGACACGACACAGCAGGCTACCAAGGAAACAGGAATCAAGGATTGAGACCAGAACAATTGATCACCGGCAACCCTGATGGGAAGGCGACTCCCTTATATAAGACCAGTCAGTAACACCTGATTCCCAATTCTCACAATCTTCACTGGACAGTCCAGTACCGTTTGTAACCACCAGAGGGAGCTTCTGCTCAGAACTCATTTCCAGCCTATTCACAACACATCTCCCTTGTACCCCTCGGTGGTTAGCTGAGCTGGTACTCATCTGCCTTGTACCCCTTGGTGGTTAGCTTAGCTGGTACTCATCTCCCTTGTACCCCTCGGTGGTTAGCTGAGCTGGTACTCATCTCCCTTGTATTCCTCGGTGGTTAGCTGAGATGGCACTCCTATTACTGTGCAATCCTGAGTATTATTTGGTGTTGGGTTTTAGCATTCCATTCACACTGTGTGGAGTTAACTTGCTGTGTTTAAGAAGGAACACTCGCTAGTAGTTTTTTATCCATCATTGTTCACACTAGCAGCAGTTTAAAATCGCTGCACGTGGACCCCGTGTTGCGATCACACTTTATAGTTTAACTTAATTTACTGTGATCCGCAAACCCTAACAGCATTGCACAGTAAAGGAAGAACACCCGGCAGTGGAGCCAAAAGAACCTGCAGTGGACAATTGCAGTGTTGACACTAAAGACCCAGCGGTGGACAATTGCAGTGTTGAGGCTAAAGACCCAGTGGTGGACAATTGCAGTGTTGAGGTTGAAGACCTGGCATTGGACAATTGCAGTGTTGAGGCTAAAGACCCAGCGGTGGACATTTGCAGAGTTGAGGCTAAAACCCTGTGAAGGACAATTGCAGTGTTGGTGCTAAAGACCCAGCAGTGTAGCATTGCAGTGTTGAGGCTGAAGACCCGGCAGTTGAGAATTGCAGTGTTGAGGATGAACACACAGCAGTGGAGCATTGCAATTTTGAGCACGAAGAACCAGCATTGTAGTGTTGAGGAAGAACACACAGCAGTGGAGCATTTCAGTGTTGAGCCTGAGGAACCAGGAGTGGAGAATTGCAATGTTGAGGCTGAAGAACCTGCATTGGTGAGTTGCAGTGGTGAGGCTGAAGGCCCAGCATTGTAGCATTGCAGGTTTGAAAATGAACAACCCACAAAGTTCACATTATTAGGAAGTGGATCTCCAAGTGTTTTCCTATGCAGATGTGTGGCCCAGCTATGTAAGGCACACACATAAAATCCAGGAGAGTGCACAGGAAGGTAATCGCAACGCTTGATATGCATTCACTGCCACTCACTCTTTTAGACACACCCATCAGGGGTATAAAAGGGAGTGACACGTAGCTGAGGAGAGTGAGTCAGTCAGTCAACCTAGGAGGGAGAGTAGTGGAATCTGTGTCTTGTCTTCGGACAGATCAGTTCAGTGTCAGTCCAGTCTGGACTTAGAGGATACTGAGGGCTGCTCAGCGAGCCCTAGAGAAAGCTGACCTCACCACCGAAAGCGACAAGTGCTTATGTTAAGAGCGGGAAGCAGGGCGAAGGGCGCAGTGGAGAAGACAGAGAAGTGCTACAGGTATTGGATTACCTGCACTAAATTGCCGGACACCGGGGTCCGAGGCGTTGCTAGAGTTTCAAGCTTAGTAACAAGAAAACCGGAGGCATCTGGACTACAGGTCGCAGAGTGCAGCCCAAAGCGTCAATACGTAACCGGAGTCAGGGAGAACTGGGACTTTGAATCAAGCGCAGACAAAAGTAAGGACTTAGTTCTCACCACTTAGAAGGCTCCACCACAATGTTGGCCGGGCATTACAGCTACAGAGAAAGCTGGAGAGTTCAGAGTTAACTTCGCTTCAGGCAAGTTTGGCTCACATACATATTGAAGTTAAGGAGGCCTCTAACCTGCTCAGCGGTTACCCGAGTGTGCATTCTCCACCCCGACCAGCTCCCCGGGATCTTCTTGAACCATCTTCAAGTAAAAGGTATGAAAAGAAACTGCATTGTGTGTGGCTGACTTCTTATCTACACCCTGCATCACCACCATAGACTTCCAGGGACCAGTCTCACCTGTGGGAGACTTTCCACCCAGCTGCCCCCATAACATCCCCTGGGAAGATCCTTTCAGCAGCGCTGGTTCAATTAACCAGATACCACAGGTGGCGTCACGAACTACTTATCCTAATAATCCCCTGTAAATATCCCCCATCGCATGACTGCCAGGGCCACGGACCGAGTCCCGCTGCCAGTGACAACTCCCATAGAAATCATTGGGCTCGGCTCCGAGTACCCCATAACCCTGGTAACCACAATTGTGGTGCGAGTCACAAGGCTAGCCTCAAATTTGGACGCACCCAAAGACCACTTGGAAGAAACGTGGAGGAAGTCCTCCTAAAAATCTGTTTCCATTACAAAAGAGCAGGACTCCTATACTTGTAATGGTCATACACTAAGTGTATGGGCTGACAAACAACTCCCCCTGGGGGTACACATCAACATACTGTATCCACATTTTTGTTATGGGCACCATAAACACCCTTGCAAAACAATATAGTGGCTGCTGCATCACGGAACACGTTCACCCTCGCACTCTAGTGGTGGTGTCTGAAGAGACATGGAGGATGGCCTCCGAAAAAGGTCTTCTCAGTTTAAAGGAGTGGGTCTCCTATACAGTACTAGGAATGCCAATACACTAAGTGCATGGGCTGTCAAACATTTCCCCCTGGGGGTACACTTCAACTACTGTGTAAATATTTTTGTTAAGAACATCCGTAACACCCTTGCAAAACAATATAGTGGCTGTTGTAGCATGGAACACGTTCACCTGGTGATCTAGTGGTGGTGTCTGCAGAGACATGAAGGATGGCCTTCGATAAAGGTCTTCCCAGTTTAAAGGAGCGGGTCTCCTATACTTGGAAGCAAACAGCTGAATGATACAATCCCTACCTCTGCTATCTGTCTTGTATGCAGCAATATATATTAATGGTATGCACTGCATTCATTGGAAGCAAACAGCTGAATGATACAATCTATACCTCTGCTATCTGTCTTGTATGCCGCAATATATATTAATGGTATGCACTGCATTCATTGGAAGCAAACAGCTGAATGATACAATCCCTACCTCTGCTATCTGTCTTGTATGCCGCAATATGTTAGGGTTCGATTTCCCGCTGCTGCACAAGGGGAGTCTCGAACCCATCCCGCTGCGGTCTCCCATTCATCTCCGGCCGCAGTGGAGCCTGCTCAGCAGAGACGTCGGTCCAGGCGTCTTGCCCACTCCACTACTGGGCAGTGACTTGCTGCTGCCTTTCCTGGATCTGCTATTATAGCCAATGCTGGAGCAGACGTCTTTGGGACAAAGTACTGCATTTTCCCTTCTGAGCATGCCCAGAGTGAGATCTCTCATTGGAGATCAGGGGTCACATGCTCAGGTACTGCAGCAGCTCCTATTGGTCCGCCAGGAACGCCCTGTTACTACTAGTCTTCTGGAACAGGTTTCTCATTGGTCCTTGTTCCTGGAAGGTCCTGTAGCTGTTGCTATAAAAGGGTAGCATGGCTGGGCCGCCATGCGCTAATATCAACCATTGTATGCTATGCGCCAGTATGGTCATGCGTGTGTGTGGTTAGGGACCCGGCTGAAATAAGCCACTAGAATACCGACTTAATCGGTGAGGAGTTTGGTATGCTAGCTGGTTAGGGTCGGTGTCCTAGATGCCTTAGATTACCGGCATAACCGGTGAGGAGTTTGATTGCCGTAATCAGGGTCTGGCGTTCGAACGCCATAGATTGCGGGTGACTCCCACGAGGACATTAGCACATGACCACGTATTATGCTCGCTAGCAATTAACCGTGTACCTGAGAGATTGACAGGACACGGTACTTTTTCTCAGCGGCTCTGTGACGTAACAGGGTTCGCTTTTGACGCTAGACAGCGCCCTAGCGTGTTTACTTTGCGGCTCACTAAAGCTAAGTGAGTTCGCACCTATCGCCATATAGCGCTGTGGCATCCCGTTAGCGGCTCTGGGATTAACAGAGTTCGCACTTACTGCCACAACGCGCTACGGCGTTTATTTTTAGCGACTCTGCGGGATAACAGAGTTCGCTACTTTCACCATCTTATTAACAGCGGGCTTCGCCTGCACGGTGGACCCCGGGCTGCGAACGCACCTCTCTATTATATCTATTAGGTGCGTTCCGCAGACCCTAACAGCAATATATATTAATGGTATGCACTGCATTCATTGGAAGCAAACAGCTGAATGATACAATCCCTACCTCTGCTATCTGTCTTGTATGCCGCAATATATATTAATGGTATGCACTGCATTCATTGGAAGCAAACAGCTGAATGATACAATCCATACCTCTGCTATCTGTCTTGTATGCCGCAATATATATTAATGGTATGCACTCCATACTTCTGCTTGCTGCCAACCACTGCTTTACCATCTTGCAACATAGTTTAATGTGCCTGGTAAAGCTTTGGTATAATTCATTTTTGCACTGTGTTTAAAATACTTACTGCTTCATATCCTGTGACTTGGGCCTCTCTAGATCTTATCAGGTGGAAGGTGCTAAAGTATATAGATGTTGCCAGGTTGCCTTTGATGATCTAACCACCCCCTGGTGTGCTGGCCCCAGCTGCCAAATTATCCCAAAGCAGCTCCCACAATCCCACTCTCCTAACCCTGTAGTGTGGGCTATATATTTAGGACTAGTCTAAGGGCGCCCGCATGTGTGGGGTGCACGCAGTCATCCCAGAAGCAAAGCATCACAGAAGATAAGCATCGTGTAAACGGCAGTTATCTATGGCAGTTAATCAGGGCAGGAATCATGTACCCCACACTTTGCTTTCTTTTTAATTATGTACTTTACCTCTCTCCTCCTGTGTTCCCTTGCCATCCACATTCACCGCCCCATCCCCCCTCCATCACGACTCATACACATCAGCCCCTCTATACTTCCCTCTCCCATGTACAGTTCCCATGCTCTCTTCACCTTCCTGAGAAACCTCAGCCCATCTTGCCCAAACACATCACAGAAAAAACCTACTTACAACTCCAACAACTACCTGCTCTTTATCTTCCTACTCCTACTGATTTCAGGGGACATCTCCCCCAACCCTGGTCCACCATCCCCCAACCTCAATCCCTACCCTACCTCATATCGACACCATAATAATCTTATAAATATTACTTGCACTCCCTCATCTCCTTCTTTCAATTGTGCCCTCTGGAATCCACGGTCTGCATGCAACAAGCTATCCTTCCTGCACAACTACTTTCTGAACAACTCTCTTCATCTGTTGGCCCTCACTGAAACCTGGATTCAGGATTCTGACACGGTCTCCCCTGCTGCCATTTCCTATGGTGGCTTACAGTTCTCCCATTCCCCAAGACCCGCAAACAGACATGGTGGAGGAGTTGGCAAACTCCTGTCCCCACAATGCACTTTCCAGGTCATCCCCCCAATTCACTCTCATTCCCTTCTTTTGAGGTCCACACCATCAGGCTCTTCCATCCCCTCTCCCTCAGAGTAGCGGTAATATATCGGCCCCCAGGCTTGCCCACCCAGTTCCTTGACCACTTCTCAGCCTGACTGCCGCACTTCATGTCCTCAGAACTACCAACCCTTATCTTTGGAGACTTCAACATCCCCATTAACAGCCCTACTTCCACATCTGCATCTCAGCTTCTATCACTAACCACTTCTCTAGGCCTCTCACAGCTTTCAACCTCTGAGACACACAAGGATGGTAACACCCTTGTCCTGGTCTTTGTCCGCCTCTGTTCAATCTCCCACCTAAATAACTCACCGCTTCCACTCTCTGACCACAACATTCTCTCCTTCATCCTCACAAATCCTCGACCACCCCAGCGCACTCCTACCTACCACACATTCAGAAATCTACAAGCCATTAACCCTCAGACACTTTCAGACTCCCTACACTCATCGCTGCCCCCAATCTCCTCTTTTTCTTGTCCTAATCCGGCTGTTCATCACTACAATGACACTCTTAGAAGCACCCTTGACCAAGTAGCACCGCTCACCCTCAGAACTTCCAAACACACAGTAAAACAGCCCTGGCTCACATTGCAAACTCAACTTCTTCAGCGATGCTCTAGGAGTGCTGAACGCCTTTGGAGAAAAACCCGCACACCAGAAGACTTCATCCACTTTAAATTCATGTTAAGAACTTATAATGCTGCCCTTCACCTCGCCAAACAGACCTACTTCACCAACCTGATCTCCTCACTAGCCAACAACCCCAAGAAACTTTTTGACACTTTTCACTCCCTCCTCAGGCCAAAAGCACAAGCCCCTATCACAGACATTTGTGCTGACGACCTGACCTCCCACTTTATAGAAAAAATAAATACTATCCGTCAGGAAATCTGCTCTCAACCACCAAGTGCTGTGACTCCCATCCCTCCCTGCATTTCCCCTGGCTCAATTTCCACATTTGATCCCATCACAGAAGAAGAAGTCTCCAGACTCCTCTCTTCCTCTCGTCCGACTACATGCACTACCGACCCCATTCCTTCACACCTCCTCCAGTCTCTCTCTCCAGTTGTCACAACTCACCTAACTACAATCTTTAATCTCTCACTCTCCTCTGGCATTTTCCCATCCTCCTTCAAACACTCCATCATTACTCCACTACTAAAGAAACCCGCTCTCGACCCTTCCTGCACAAACAACTAAAGACCGGGGCGGCACCATAATAACACCCCGGCAGCAGGCTCGCTGTCTGGGTGTTATGTTTGACACCAATCTCTCCTTCACCTCCCATATACAATCTCTTGTCCGCTCTTGCCGCCTACACCTAAAGAACATCTCTAGAATCCGCCCTTTTCTCACCATGGAAACAACAAAAACCCTCACTGTAGCATTGATCGACTCCCGCCTGGACTACTGCAACGCTCTATTACTTGGCCTCCCAATTACTCGACTATCCCCTCTCCAGTCCATCCTTAATGCAGCAGCCAGGGTCATCCATCTGGCTAATCGGTACTCGGACGCGTCCGCTCTTCGCCAGTCCTTACACTGGCTGCCCATTCATTATAGGATCCAATTCAAAGTACTGGTTCTCACCCACAAAGCTCTCCACAGTGCAGCAACCCCCTACATCTCCCTCATTTCTATCTATCGGCCTAACCGACTGCTGCGCTCTGCAAACGACTTTCGACTAACTTCTACACTAATTCGTACCTCCCACTCCCGACTCCAAGACTTCTCCCGCGCTGCGCCAATCCTCTGGAATGCTCTACCCCAAGAAATTAGGACTATCCACAATTTTCATGGTTTCAGGCGCTCCCTCAAAACACATCTGTTCAGAGCGGCCTATCACATTCACTAATCAAAGTCATTCTATGTGTAAGGCCGGAGTCACACTACCGTTTAATACGGACGAGCGTGAGGCGATGAAAAATCGCATTGCGCTCGTCCCCGTGTTAATCTATGGGGCAGCTCGCATCATCCGTTTTTTTTCTCGCACGTGTTGTACGTGCGAGTGAAATCGCAGCATGCTGCGTTTGTCCTCGTATGTCGGCCGAGAGTCGCCAATGCAAGTCTATGGGAGCGCAAAAAAAACGGATTGCACACGGAACATGCGTGTGAATTGCGATAAATACGCATGCATTGGGCAGGTGACAGGAAATTGCCTCACACATCAAATCATGAATGTTTCACATGCTAATTAGCCTGTGAAGGCCTTAAACCAGGAAGTAGCACGCCTCCACGGAGTCCAGCAAGATGGCTAGACAAATTAATGTGGAGCTCCTCATTGTTCTTGTTCAGGAGAACCCAGAACTGTGGGATGTACGTGATGCACATTACGCAGACCGTTTGCACAAAGATGCGTCCTGGAAGCGTATATGCCGCCAAATTTTTCCCAACTATGCGGAAAGTTCACCTGAGGTACAGCAGGAAATGAGTAAGTGATAACCTTACTGCAGCATTGTTGCAAACACGATCCTATGTCATAATCTGCTTGGTAGCCTGCATGTTTGCCACTTGTGAAATAGCATGCATTTCAAAAAAATATGTCACAATGCTTATACTGTGATCCTAATGTGAAACATTTGTTGCATTGCTTTGTAGTGGGTGATGTCACTAGACGCTGGCGGAGCTGCCGTGACCAGTTCCGCAGAGAGCGGCAGAATCGGGCTAGGAGTGGGTCAGAGAGAACACAAAAGCGCAAATACATATATTATGATCGCTTGAACTTTCTGGCACCAATTATGGATCTGCGTCCGTAAGTTCATGCTTCAACTCTGCACACCTTTGTCTACTTGCCTTAAGGTATGATTTTAATCTTCATTTTTTCCATGCTAAATAGAACGGAATCCAATATAACCGAGCGTGAGACCGGCTCGGACTCAGAGGTCCACGTGGACCCAGTTGCTGATGCGGAAGAAGAGGCTGGTCCATCTTCCCAAACCGTTTCCAGCCAACAACCACCCCCAGCAGCACGGCCTTCTGCAGGACAGGAGGCACAGGAAGAGGACGACCGTGCCCAGAGTAGTAGCCCAACCCTCCGCCTTGATACCTCACCACAGGCTGCAGTAGTGTCACGACAGGGACGACGCCGAAGGGAGCTCAACACCACTTGGACCAAAAGCCAAGTGATACAGGGGTATTAAACTATCTGTCCCGCACGGCAAATGATGATGGGGAAGAGACCTATGCAAGGAGTCTGGCTCGCTATCTACGCACTATCCCCCGAGAAGTAAGGCTGCGCGCCAGAGGTGCCATTCAAATAGTCATAGATGCTTGCACACCACCCAATAACCCAATGCAGATCTTTGCTTATCTAGAAAGATGGCAACTGTCACGGGCAAACCGTCTCCAAATGCCTGTGCCACCTGATGATAATCCAATACCTGAAAGTGATCCCCCTTCCACACGTAGTCCATCCCCACAGCAACCTCAAGGTGTTAGTCAACACCGTCCACAACATGGTCAGATATATCCACCAGCAGTACATCACCAGTATGCCCACTTGCCCATACCCAGTGGAGGAGATTGGCCACTACATGGGTATGGTCGACATGGACATTCTGGGATGTATCCGCACATGGGCCCTGTGAATAACCTTGATTATGTCCCTCATTACCAAAGTGGACAGTACCAACACGTTGCACCCCAACTACCTTCCATGGTCCTTCATGGCACCTCAGCCCCAACTCAGCATCATGGCCAATAGCCGCAACAAAGTAACCAAGCCACTCAGCCTGATGCTCCTCCTTCTCCACCACATACATATGAGAATTTGTGAATACTTATTTTTTTATATTAAGTTTTTATCTTTTATTTTTCCATGTTGTTCTGATAATTTTTTTTTGTTAAATGGGGGTTTGTGGCTGGCAATAAAGGCCATCATTGCCATATGATGCAAATATGGTATGTTATGGGCACAAAGTGTTAATAATAAAAACCACAAACTCAAATTGGGATTGTTGACATTTTGTTACATGTAACTGATGCTATCAATGGGTTATTTCACACATTATATTGCATTGTTGAAAAACGGTACATGTAAAATTAGTCTCAGCTTATCACGCACACATACATTAAATCATAACATAGACAATGCATTTTCTTGCCAAGGAGTATACCCCTCTGGGGATACAAAATAATTGGTAAACACGTCCCGCACTTTAAGTCCAGATGGTGGGCGACGTGGTTGATGTCCATGTGGAGTTGGGAGCACATTATTTGCATCTACAACATCATAAGCCTCATTTGCAAGACAGTCATATTTTCTAGTAAAATTGTGTAGTACCACACATGCTTTTATTACTTGATTCACATTTTGTTCGCTTAGTTGTATTGCAGACTGCAGAACACGCCATTTGGCTGTGAGTATACCAAAGGCACACTCGACGAGGCGTCGGGCACGGGATAGGCGGAAATTAAAAATGCGCCGCCGGTTGTCCAGGGTTCGCCGTGGATAGGGCCTCATCAGGTTCCTGGTTAGCTGAAATGCCTCATCACCAACCATCACATAAGGCACTGGTTCCAGATGAGACCCTGGAAGCTGACGTGGGGGTGGGAGGTCCAACTGATTGCTCCGCATACGCCGACCCATTATTGAGGTATTAAACACTCTGGAGTCTCCTGTTCGCCCATAGGCCCCAATATCTACTAAAGTAAACATGTAAGCACTGTCTACCAGGGCCAACAGAACAACTGAAAAATTCTCTTTGTAATTATAGTATTGTGAGCCAGAGTTAGGGGCTTACGTACACGAATGTGCTTCCCATCTAGTGCCCCTATACAGTTGGGAAACTGGCACGTGTCCTCAAATCCACGGGCTATACGCACCCAATCTGCTTGTTTGGGCACAGGCATCACCGAGTTATGTAGTCTTGACCAAATTTCAAGGCAGGTACAGCGGACAATCACACAAATAGTGGATTTGCCGAGTAAAAACTCAAGGTGTAGGGCTGCATATGACAGGCCAGTGGACAGAAAGCTAGAGGCAAAAAGGAAAATAAATATTAAGGGATAAACACATAACATTTTCTGTATTACACACACCATTAAGGTATATGACATACCGTAAAGTCAGTAGAAGACGCTCCTCTGCGGAAATCGACTTGCGCATCACCGTATCCTTTGTAAGCTTTCCGGGGGGTTTAGCTCTAGGATCGCTGTCTGGGTAGACAGAATGGCACGGAAACAGTTAATTCAGACAGCAGTTTGGTGAAAACTGGCCGCAACCAGTTTTATTAAAGTCCACAGCACACAGATAAAAACAAATCATAAACAGAAAACCTGGGCTTGTCTAGCCACTAAATTACACTTAGATAGATGGCCCTCTCTATCCGGGACCCAGACTCTACCAGTCTGTGCCCAAAACAACACATATCACATATGTTACCAGTATGGAGTTTCACAGACACTCCTCTTTATGTCCGAAGGCAACTCCAATGTCCAGACTTGAGAGAGGTCACCTCCTATTCAGTCGCTATTCGCACGGATTCTCACTGCGACTACTCCTGTGTCCGGGGTACTTCCTGCACCCAGACTGAGATAGCTCACACTCTTAGAGACTGCTTCCTTGTGCCAGGACACCTCCCTGTGTCCGGGCTAAAGACAGCTCCCACACTCTTGGAGACACCTTCTGTGTCTGGACCCCTTGTCCAGACTGAATGAGCTCCCTGACTGTGCTCACAAGCACCTACTTCTGGCTTCCTAATCAACACCTGAGTGGATTCAGGTCTGAGCTGCAAGCGTGTACTGAATGGCAGGTGTAGTGACCTTTCTTTACCACCAGGTTTACAAAGCCACACATTTCGCTCATACCAGTCAGCAAGGTACTTAGGTGAAATATACACCTCATTCACCACATATTCCTTCACTGTCTCACATATCCCCTCCCTCTTCTCCAGACCGGAGGGCTGGTCAACAATCCAACAGAGACAGTGAACTCTGGACCAGTCATGGCCCTCATCAGCTTCATCCTCACCTGAAGCATCCGCACTACCCTGTACCCTCCCAGGCCTATACTCTCTGCGGGCCTCGGGTATCCTGCACGGTTTCATCTTGACTTTAGTGCCAGCCTCAGTCTCGGTATAGTGGCTCACCAGATAAGTACGACCCGGCACGTCAGAACAGCTCTGCTGATTCTTCCTCAGAAACTTTCGTACCTCCTGTTTTTGGGGCACTGACCCTGTGTCACCAACTGTCACAGGAGGTATAGGGGTTTTCTCTAATTCCTCCTGAACTTTCTTTAGCACATCTACTTTCTTAAATATCCGTTGATTCATAAATTCTACCTCACAGAACCCAAGCGCCTCTGTCATGGTCTCTGACCATTCCGAGCCACACTGTTCAAACGATTGGCACTGTAGAGGGAGCTGATCGTTTTTCTTGGTCGGTACACATAATTTATCCTCTTCTGGTACAGGCTCACTTTGCATAAGACTCAGAGCTCTTACTTCTTTCTCCAGGAGATCCTCATGGCTACGCATCTTCTCCTGTAGTTGTTGGACGTCCTTTACGTCTTCGGCCCTTTCTTCAGGCTCTTCTGGTAGGACATGCTCAGAAGCCCTACCATCAGTCTTCTTTTCCACCATGTTCTGCATCCCATCTGAGCTCCCGTGTATCTGCAGCGGCAACGGAGCGACACATCGCCCCTCCCACTCACTGGGACGTGGTTCAAGTGTAGACTCCATGAAAATGCGCCTGAGCTCACCAAGGCCAACCCGAGGTCTCAAAATCTCATCTTGGGATTTATCCAGATCCTTTGGGTCGCTCGAGAACTCCGATGGCGCACCGGGCGCCGAACTTCCGGCCCGAGCTTCGCGAGTCGCAGCCACGGATCCGGACAGTACACCGTCCACGCCGCTGTCTCCAACAGAAACATATTCCGGGGCAGAGTCATTCCCCACATCTTCAGTCTTGTTCCTCACAGCTTCACTTGAGACATCAGCCTCTGGTGAGGCACCTGGCCTGGTGTCCACCACTTCCATGGCTTTCTCCACCTCTGCAGTATCACCTTCCGAGTCCTTGGCATGATGCAGATCCACACCACACACTGACAACTTCTCATCTTCAACAGCATCCACTTGTGCTGTGTTCAGTTTCAGAGTCCTGCCTTTAAAGCTCAGCTCTCCTCCTTTCACCTTAGTCTTCGCCAGGGAACCGGCCAACTGTAAAACATCTCCAGATGCCATCTTCTGTCTGGCTGTAAGGTCAGCATCAGCTTTCTTCTCAGGACTCTCAACCTCCTCTGCTACCATGCCTTCCTCATTTGCACTGGTTGCTTTATGGTCATCAGATAATTCACTATCACTATCTGACCCCTTTTTCTCAGCCACATCTGGCTCACTGTCAGGGCTATACACTTCATTTTCATTCACATCCTGCTCACTGTCAGGGTTATACAATTCCTTTTCATTCACATCTTGATCTGGAACCTTAGTTAACATGTCATCCACAACATTAACTTCACCATCTGGTCCCTCAAGTATGTGACTATGTGACAACCCCAGCACTATACTTCTATATAGTTCAGGCACTAGGAGCTGACTCACAACCTCTCCCTGGACTTCAGTGTTTATGGCAACATGAGAGAACCTCTCCTCAGAGTCAGGCTCCTGGGAAACCTCATTTAGAACAATCATATTTTCCGGTGCTGTTTTAAGAGAGGGTTCTCGCCACTGCTCACTCTCAAAACCGTCACAGGACACAGGCAAGTCAGGGACACTCGGTTCCCGAGAACCACCATCCTCGTCTCCCAACATCACCTGCAAAGAAATTTCATCTTTATCACGGTCTTCATCAGTATCATCACTATTATGATTAGCATCATTATCATTATCAATATTATCATGGTCATCATCATTATCACATAAGTTTAACGGCCCACTAGCATTGTGTTCCGCCCCTCGGGACTGCGCACCCTCAGTAGGAGCTTCATCACACTGTCCATCAGAAACATTTTTCCCCCAGAGATCCTTAGACCGGGGAAGTCATTACCCAATATAACGGGGTGCACCAGGGTCTTCACTACCCCCACTTCATATGAAACCTCCCCGAGTTTGGGAACCAAGTCCACGGCAGTCTCTGGGTGACTTTGGTGTCTTCATGGATGTACACCACACTCAGGTGCTTATCAGGGATGAAGTCCCTATCACTCAGGCTGTCACATACGGAAGTCACTGGACTCTCTGAGTCCAAGAGGGCCTGTGCTGGGCAGTCACTTACAACCACCGGGGACCCCTGTGGTCCAGTCTCTTCGGCTGAGGTGGACACACACACAGGCTCTGCGCAGGGAGAGAGGGATCTGCCATCATCACAACACATAGGCTCCCCCTCTATTGGACAGTTGGCTGCAATTTCACGCCAGCTCCAACACTGTCCATCACACTCTCCCACCCACATGTCCCCTCGGGCCTGAACCCGCTTATCAGCATACCCCATGTCCCCAACAGCTGGAACGCTCTTACCGCGAGAGTTCAGCGTCCGGGAACTCCGAAGTGACGACCTCTCAGACGGCTGTACCTCAGGAGGACGTGCGTGGGTGTAGCGGTCCACTATCACCTTTTCAACTCCATAATCAGGCCTGCTGACTGCAGACTCCCAACTGTATCTCCAGTCACGAACTCCCCTGGCACGGGCTGTCACCGTAACACCCAGCCGGGTAAGAATCGCCGCTTTCAACTTGGCATAGTCTTCGCTGTCCTGCTTGCTCAGGTCAGCCCAGACTTTTTGGGGTTCCCCAATCAGATAGGGTACGACCGCCATGGCCCATTCAGATAGTGGCAGATTCTCCTTCTCTGCCAGTCTCTCAAACCTAGTAAGATATACCTCCACATCATCACGAGGTGTCATTTTTATCAAGGACCGTCTTACCGCCTTCTTTATAGCGGACAACGCTGGTGCCTTCACAACATTACTTCGGGACGCGGCACCGAAATCCTTTTTTGGTGCTGTCATCTGCTCAACAAATAACCGGTTATTCTCCTGCTGCTGCTGCAGGAATTGCTGCTGGGCCTGCTGCATGTGCTGCTGGTGCTGCAGGCGCTGCTGCTCCATGCTTCGCTGGGCCTGCACCAGGTACTCAACGAGTTCCTCCATACTGCCGGACTTATCTGTCTCAACCACGGCAGTTTTATGTTGCACATTAACTTGTGCCATTTGTTCAAACAGCGCCTCCATGCTGTCATCCATGCTGTCAGACTTCTCTGTCTTAACAACGGCAGTCTTCACTCAAGACATACACACTACACAGCTTTTTTTCCACAGAAAATTCAGCCTTGCTGTGCAACCACTTTTTTTTTTTTTTTTTTTCCTTTGCAAAGTCTATTAGGGCTACTGTCTCTTTAAGACTGCTCCACAAACTTTTCCCTTGCTGCTGCACATTCCACAGTCATTTTCACAACAAGTTCAGCTTTGCTGTGCATACATTTTCTTTCTGCAGACCCTATCAGGGCCACTGTCTCTCCAAGACTGCTCCAAACAGACGTTTCTGCTGACACACTTTTTTTTTTCTGTTGCTATTTCAATAGACTTCACCTTTAATGCTGTCTCTCGCCACTGTGCTGCATGCACACTCCAGCACTAACTGTACCAGGCCCTGCGCTGCCCGCATTCTCCACCAATTGTAAGCTTTCCAGGGGGTTTAGCTCTAGGATCGCTGTCTGGGTAGACAGAATGGCACGGAAACAGTTCATTCAGACAGCAGTTTGGTGAAAACTGGCCGCAACCAGTTTTATTAAAGTCCACAGCACACAGATAAAAACAAATCATAAACAGAAAACCTGGGCTTGTCTAGCCACTAAATTACACTTAGATAGATGGCCCTCTCTATCCGGGACCCAGACTCTACCAGTCTGTGCCCAAAACAACACATATCACATATGTTACCAGTATGGAGTTTCACAGACACTCCTCTTTATGTCCGAAGGCAACTCCAATGTCCAGACTTGAGAGAGGTCACCTCCTATTCAGTCGCTATTCGCACGGATTCTCACTGCGACTACTCCTGTGTCCGGGGTACTTCCTGCACCCAGACTGAGATAGCTCACACTCTTAGAGACTGCTTCCTTGTGCCAGGACACCTCCCTGTGTCCGGGCTAAAGACAGCTCCCACACTCTTGGAGACACCTTCTGTGTCTGGACCCCTTGTCCAGACTGAATGAGCTCCCTGACTGTGCTCACAAGCACCTACTTCTGGCTTCCTAATCAACACCTGAGTGGATTCAGGTCTGAGCTGCAAGCGTGTACTGAATGGCAGGTGTAGTGACCTTTCTTTACCACCAGGTTTACAAAGCCACACATTTCGCTCATACCAGTCAGCAAGGTACTTAGGTGAAATATACACCTCATTCACCACATATTCCTTCACTGTCTCACACCTTATACGTGATCCCAGGGCGGACCGTCTCAAGAAGAATGTCAAAAGTGTCCAGGCTCATACGACAATATTGATAGAATTTGTCGGGATGGCTGCGTAGTGAAGCATAAAGACGGTGAAAATGTCCTTTTGTCACCCGGCGTCTCACAAGTGGATGAACCACATTCTTCTTCTCCGCCTCCTCGGATCAAGAATGACAGGGTAAGGCTCTCCAAAACGCTGAGCCAAAACCCAGTGGAAAAGAACCTGCTCTGTGGTGTTAAAGGTGAGCCTGTATGACATGATGCACACAAGTCAGCTAAACACACACAACAGGAAAGTAGTAGGAACAGGAGAATTGCTTCTCAGCCAATAAATAGCCTTCAACATTATTTCCTAATTACTTTCAGCTCCGAAATTCATAGTATGCTCATTTTGCATTACTGCGATAAAATAACGCCATACGGACGCCATACGGATGTCACACGGATCCTGACATGCGAGGAAATCGCATCATCGCATTGAAAACGGATTACATACGGATCAACATACGGAGGACTGTTGTGCGATTATCGTAGTACAAAATCGGACCGTTTTTTTAATCGTTCTGTGTGACTCCAGCCTAAGTGTGTGTCTGTGTAGCCCATTCACTATCTCCATCCATCCCTCACTCCCTCAAGATGGCTGGACCATCATTGTAAATGCACCATTGTATATACACACCTGTACTTTGTACTCCCCCACCTCATTGTAGATTGTAAGCTCTCACGAGAAGGGGCGGCTTATTTTGCTTTAATTATGGTATTGTTAACGTTGTTACTTATGACTTGTGTTCTGAAACTGTTGACTAACTTCTGCACTAATCCGTACCTCCCACTCCCGACTCCAAGACTTCTCCCGCGCTGCGCCAATCCTCTGGAATGCTCTACCTCAAGAAATTAGGATTATCCACAATTTGCATGGTTTCAGGCGCTCCCTCAAAACACATTTGTTCTGAGCGGCCTATCACATTCACTAATCAAAGTCATTCTATGTGTAAGTGTGTGTGTGTGTGTAGCCCATTCACTATCTCCATCCATCCCTCACTCCCTCAAGATGGCTGGACCATCATTGTAAATGCACCATTGTATGTACTGTACTTTGCAACTCCCCCACCTCATTGTAGATTGTAAGCTCTCACGAGCAGGGTCGGCTTATTTTGCTTTAATTATTGTATTGTTAACGTTGTTACTTATGACTTGTGTTTTGAAACTGTTAAACTGTAAAGCGCTGTGGAATATGTTGGCGCTATATAAATAAAGATTATTATTATTATTATTAAAGCTGTGGGGGGCAGGGCTGGCTCCAGGTTTTCGTGCGCCCCGGGCGAAAGAATGCCAGTGGGCCCCTTTAACACATACCACAATTCATGATGCTCCGATATGGCAGAGAAATATAGGTACAGTACAATGCCAAATACTTCACTTCTTACATTACATGAGTTATATCTATTGTAAATTCTACAATAGCTCAAAAACCGGACAGTATAGTCCTCCATACAGTATTATGGGCACCACCTAGTGCGCCATACAGAATAATGAGCCCCATATATTGCTCCATAATTGATCCCATATAATGTTCCATACAGTATATGATGAGCTCCACATAATGCTCCAGTATATAATGGGTCCCATATGATGCTCCAGTGAATGATGGGCCTATATAATGCTCCATATATAATGGGCCCCATATGATGCTCCAGTGTATAATGGTCCCCATATATGATGCTTCAGTGTATGATGGGCCCCATATATAATGCTCCAGTGTATAATGGGCCCTATCTATGATGCTCAAGTGTATGATGGGCCCCATATATAATTCTCCAGTGTATAATGCTCCCAATATATTGCTCCAAACATTAAAAAAAATTAAATACCTCTCCTCGCTGGGCACTGCTCTACTCTGGACTCCTCAGCGTCGCCATCTTCCAGCTCTCTGCACTGTGACTGTTCAGGCAGAGGGCACACAGACGTGACATCATCGCGCTCTCTGACCTGAATGTGACTGTCAGGAAACGCGGAAGACATTACAGTGGTGGAACAAGGAGAGGTAAGTATTGCAAGTACTGGTGCCCTGAGCAAGCAAGGGGTGCCCACTCGTGGGCGCCGGCACTGGCACAGGGCCCCTCATAGTATGCCGGTGTCTTTAACGGCGAGTGGGCCCCTCCACCTGCTCATGCCCCAGCACTTGCCCGGGTGCGCCAGGTGCTGACGCCGGCCCAGGGGGGCTACAGCCCAGTTAGGGAGGTGGAAAAACTGGAATATGTTGAGGTGTAGGCTGGACGTTCAGCAGCTGCAAATGGAGGAATTGGAGAAGTCGGAGGAAGAGGAGGACAAAGCGAGCCATTTTGCTGGCAACCTATGTGTCATCAGGGGAAGATGGCACGAAATCCTTTGAAACCCAGGCATGGTTTATTTTAATGAAGGTGAGATCACCTACATATTGGGTCGACAGCCGGGTCCTTCTTTCTGTCAGGATTGATCAAGCAGCACTGACGACTCTTTCTGATAGCACACTACCAGCAGGGCAAGCGAGCTCCTGTAAGGCATATTGTGCCAATTCAGGCCAGGTGTCCAGTTTATAGGCCCAGTAGTCAAAGGGGAATGAACTGTGAGGGAGAACATCGATAGGGGAGGAGAGGTAATTTTGAACCATAATGTTATGTTTCGGTAGCTGAGGAGTGCAGGTAAAAAGGCAATACACCAGAGCAGTTGGAATCTATGAGATTGCAGTAACCTGACTAACTCTACTAATTTCAAAATCACCTGAGATCACACGACCTCTACCACCTAAATTAGTTCTCTGGTGTAACAAAATCAAAACAGCAGCCACTGAAAAAACTGGAAAAAGCAAAAGTACAAACATCAGTGGCTGAACTAAACTGAGAGGGCAAAAGCCCCCGAAGGGGACCCAGAAGGCCCCAAAGAAGTGCAGGACAAAATGCAAAAATATAGTACAAAAACAAAAAGAAGAAAATGTCTTATCTGTTAGCAGGAGATGCAGACACGACACAGCAGGCTACAAGGGAAACAGGAATGAAGGATTCAGACCAGAACAATTGATCACCGGCAACCCTGATGGGAAGGTGACTCCCTTATATAAGACCAGTCAGTAACACCTGATTCCCAGTCCTCACAATCTTCACTGAACAGACCAGTACCGCTTGTAACCACCAGAGGGAGTCTCTGCTCAGAACTCATCTCAAACCCATTCAAAACAGTACCCCCCCCTTGAGGAGGGGTCACCGAACCCTCATTTGAGCAACCAGGTCGGTCAGGATGAGTTCTATGATACGCACGGATGAGTCTCCTAGCATGGATGTCCGAAGCAAACACCCAAGAATTGTCTTCCTGACCATAACCTCTCCACTTAACCAAATACTGGAGTTTCCGTCTAGAAAAACGAGAATCTAATATTTTCTCAACCACATACTCCAGATTGCCCTCAACCAAAACAGGGTCAGGAGGCACAGCAGCAGGAACCACTGGCTCAACAAACCTCTTTAACAAGGACTTGTGGAACACGTTATGGATCTTAAATGTCCCTGGAAGAAGCAAACGAAAAGAAACAGGATTAAGAATCTCAATGATCTTATAAGGTCCAATGAACCTAGGCTTAAATTTAGGAGATGCTACTCTCATAGGAATATTCTTTGAGGACAACCAGACCAAGTCCCCCACTTTAAACCGAGGACCATCAGTCCTATGCCGGTTAGCAAACCGCTGGGCCTTCTCCTGAGAGAGGGACAACCTCTCCACTGCCTGGTCCCAAATCTGTTGCATACGCTCCACAACAGAGTCAACACCTGGACAGACAGAAGCCTCCGTCTGTCCTGAAGAAAATCGAGGGTGAAACCCAGAATTACAGAAAAACGGAGACATCAAAGTGGCAGAGCTAGCCCTATTATTAAGAGCAAACTCAGCCAAAGGTAAAAAAGAGACCCAGTCATCCTGATCAGCAGACACAAAGCATCTAAGATAAGTCTCCAATGTCTGGTTTGTTCTCTCAGTTTGACCATTGGTCTGAGGATGAAATGCCGAGGAGAAAGACAATTGAACACCCAGTTTAGAACAAAAAGTCCTCCAAAATCTGGAAACAAACTGGACTCCTCTGTCAGACACAATGTTCTCAGGAATGCCGTGTAAACGAACCACGTGCTGAAGGAACAACGGCACCAATTCAGAGGAGGAAGGCAACTTAGGTAATGGCACAAGATGTATCATTTTGGAAAACCTATCACAAATTACCCAGATGGTGGTCATTCTCTGAGAAACAGGAAGGTCGGAAATGAAATCCATAGAGATATGGGTCCATGGTCTCTTGGGCACAGGCAATGGCATCAACAAACCACTAGAGCGAGAGCAAGGCTTGGAGCGAGAGCAAGTCCCGCAGGACTGCACAAATTCCCTGACATCACGAGACAAGGTAGGCCACCAAAAGGACCGACTTACCAAGTCTCTGGTACCAAAAATTCCGGGATGCCCAGCCAATGCGTCTCAGACATCACACTCTTTTTCCACTGGTCCGGGACAAACAATTTTCCAACAGGGCAGCACTCGGGCCTATCCTCCTGACACCCCTCCAGAGCAAGTCTCAAATTGGGCGAGATGGCGGAAAGAACTACACCCTCTTTCAAAATAACAGAAGGATCAGATAACTCAGGAGAGTCCGCAAGGAAACTCCTCGAGAGGGCATCCGCCTTAACATTCTTAGTGCCAGGAAGAAAGGAAACCACAAAATTAAAACGTGTGAAAAACAAGGCCCACCTGGCCTGTCTAGGATTGAGTCGCTTGGCAGATTCCAGATAGACCAGATTCTTATGGTCCGTAAGGACCACCACCTGATGTTTGGCTCCCTCCAGCCAATGTCTCCACTCTTCAAAAGCCCACTTCATGGCCAATAACTCCCGATTACCCACGTCATAATTACGTTCAGTAGGAGAAAATTTTCGAGAGAAAAAGGCACAAGGGTTACTTTTAGAGGTCTCTGGATCTTTTTGGGACAAAACGGCACCTGCCCCAATTTCAGAGGCATCAACCTCCACCTGAAATGGCAGAGAAACATCAGGCTGCCGTAGAACAGGAGCAGAAGTGAATCTCTGCTTAAGTTCCTGAAACGCAGAGACTGCCTCAGGAGGCCAATTCACCACATCAGAACCCTTTCTGGTCAAATCAGTTAATGGTTTAACAATAACCGAGAAATTACCAATAAATTTACGATAAAAATAGGCAAAACCCAAAAATCTCTGAAGAGCCTTTAATGAAGTAGGTTGGACCCAATCACAGATGGCCTGAACCTTGACCGGGTCCATTTCAATAACAGATGGGGACAAAATGAATCCCAGAAATGAGATCCTCTGTACGCCAAAAAGACACTTTGATCCCTTCACATACAGAGCATTCTCTCTCAAAATCTGGAACACAGTTCGAACATGTTTCACATGAGAGTCCCAGTCATTAGAAAAAATCAAGATATCATCCAAATAAACAATCAGAAATTTGTCCACAAAATCCCTGAAAATGTCATTCATGAAGGACTGGAAGACGGAAGGAGCATTAGTGAGCCCAAAGGGCATCACTAGGTACTCAAAATGCCCTTCAGGGGTATTGAATGCCGTCTTCCATTCATCCCTGTGCTTAACCCCTTCACCCCCAAGGGTGGTTTGCACGTTAATGACCGGGCCAATTTTTACAATTCTGACCACTGTCTCTTTATGAGGTTATAACTCTGGAACGCTTCAACGGATATTCGCGATTCTGAGATTATTTTCTCGTGACATATTGTACTTCACGTTAGTGGTAAAATTTCTTCCATATACCTTGCGTTTATTTTTGAAAAAAATGCAAATATGGCGAAAATTTTGAAAATTTTGCAATTTTCAAACTTTGAATTTTTATTCCCTTAAAACAGAGAAATATGTCACACAAAATAGTTAAGAAATAACATTTCTAACATGTCTGCTTTACATCAGCACAATTTTGGAAACAAAATTTTTATTTGTTAGGAAGTTATAAGGGTTAAAAGTTGACCAGCGATTTCTCATTTTTACAACAAAATTTACAAAGCCATTTTTTTTAGGGACCACCTCACATTTGAAGTCACTTTGAGGGATCTATATGGTAGAAAATGCCCAAAAGTGACACCATTCTAAAAACTGCACCCCTCAAGGTACTCAAAACCACAATCAAGAAGATTATTAACCCTTCAGGTGCTTCACAGGAGCTGAAGCAATGTGAAAGGAAAAAATGAACATTTTACTTTTTAGTCACAAAAATGATCTATTACAATCATTTTTTTAATTTTCACAACGGAAAAAGGAGAAAATGGACGGATAAAGTTGTTGTGCCATTTCTCCTGAGTATGCCAATACCCAATATGTGGGGTAAGACCACTGTTTGGGTGCACGGAAGGGCTTAGAATGGAAGGAGCGCCGTTTGACTTTCCCAAACTAAAATTGGTGGGAATTGAGATTGGACGCCATGTCGCGTTTGGAGATTCCCTGATGTGCCTAAACAGTGGAAACCCCCCACATGTGACCCCATTTTGGAAACTAGACCCCCTAAGGAACTTATCTAGATGTGTGATGAGCACTTTGAACCCCCAAATGCTTCACGCAAGTTTATAATGTAGAGCCGTGAAGAAAAAAAATCATATTTTTTCCACAACCATGATGTTTTAGTCCCCAATTTGTTATTTTCCCAAGGGTAAGAGGAGAAATTGGACCATAAAAGTTGTTGCCCAACTTGTCCTGAGTATGCCGATACCCAATATGTGAGGGGGGACCACTGTTTGGGCGCACGGCAGGGCTCGAAATGGAGTGAGCGCCATTTGACTTTTCCAAACCAAAATTGGCTGGAATTGAGAAAGGACGCCATGTTGCGTTTGGAGAGCCACTGATGTGCCTAAACAGTGGAAACCCCCCATATGTGACCCCATTTTGGAAACTAGACCCCCTAAGGAACTTATCTAGATGTGTGATGAGCACTTTGAACCCCCAAATGCTTCACGCAAGTTTATAATGTAGAGCCGTGAAGAAAAAAAATCATATTTTTTCCACAACCATGATGTTTTAGTTCCCAATTTGTTATTTTCCCAAGGGTAAGAGGAGAAATTGGACCACAAAAGTTGTTGTCCAACTTGTCCTGAGTACGCTGATACCCTATATTTGGGGGGGAACCACTGTTTGGGCGAACGGCAGGGCTCGAAATGGAAGGAGCGCCATTTGACTTTTCCAAACCAAAATTGGCTGGAATTGAGAAAGGACGCCATGTTGCGTTTGGAGAGCCACTGATGTGCCTAAACAGTGGAAACCCCCACATGTGACCCCATTTTGGAAACTAGACCCCTAAGGAACTTATCTAGATGTGTGATGAGCACTTTGAACCCCAAATGCTCCACGCAAGTTTATAATGTAGAGCCGTGAAGAAAAAAAATCATATTTTTTCCACAACCATGATGTTTTAGTCCCCAATTTGTTATTTTCCCAAGGGTAAGAGGAGAAATTGGACCACAAAAGTTGTTGTCCAACTTGTCCTGAGTACGCTGATACCCCATATGTGGGGGGGAACCACTGTTTGGGCGCACGGCAGGGCTCGAAATGGAAGGAGCGCCGTTTGACTTTTCCAAACCAAAATTGGCTGGAATTGAGAAAGGACGCCATGTTGCGTTTGGAGAGCCACTGATGTGCCTAAACAGTGGAAACCCCACAATGTGACCCCATTTTGGAAACTAGACCCCCTAAGGAACTTATCTAGATGTGTGATGAGCACTTTGAACCCCCAAGTGCTTCACGCAAGTTTATAATGTAGAGCCGTGAAGAAAAAAAATCATATTTTTTCCACAAGCATGATGTTTTAGTCCCCAATTTGTTATTTTCCCAAGGGTAAGAGGAGAAATTGGACCACAAAAGTTGTTGTCCAACTTGTCCTGAGTACGCTGATACCCCATATGTGGGGGGGAACCACTGTTTGGGCGCACGGCAGGGCTCGAAATGGAAGGAGCGCCATTTGACTTTTCCAAACCAAAATTGGCTGGAATTGAGAAAGGACGCCATGTTGCGTTTGGAGAGCCACTGATGTGCCTAAACAGTGGAAACCCCCCACATGTGACCCCATTTTGGAAACTAGACCCCCTAAGGAACTTATCTAGATGTGTGGTGAGCACTTTAAACCCCCAAATGCTTCACGCAAGTTTATAATGTAGAGCCGTGAAGAAAAAAAATCATATTTTTTCCACAACCATGATGTTTTAGTCCCCAATTTGTTATTTTCCCAAGGGTAAGAGGAGAAATTGGACCATAAAAGTTGTTGTCCAACTTGTCCTGAGTACGCTGATACCCCATATGTGGGGGGGAACCACTGTTTGGGCGCACGGCAGGGCTCGAAATGGAAGGAGCGCCATTTGACTTTTCCAAACCAAAATTGGCTGGAATTGAGAAAGGACGCCATGTTGCGTTTGGAGAGCCACTGATGTGCCTAAACAGTGGAAACCCCCACATGTGACCCCATTTTGGAAACTAGACCCCCTAAGGAACTTATCTAGATGTGTGATGAGCACTTTAAACCCCCAAATGCTTCACGCAAGTTTATAATGTAGAGCCGTGAAGAAAAAAAATCATATTTTTTCCACAACCATGATGTTTTAGTCCCCAATTTGTTATTTTCCCAAGGGTAAGAGGAGAAATTGGACACAAAAGTTGTTGTCCAACTTGTCCTGAGTACGCTGATACCCCATATGTGGGGGGGAACCACTGTTTGGGCGCACGGCAGGGCTCGAAATGGAAGGAGCGCCATTTGACTTTTCCAAACCAAAATTGGCTGGAATTGAGAAAGGACGCCATGTTGCGTTTGGAGAGCCACTGATGTGCCTAAACAGTGGAAACCCCCCACATGTGACCCCATTTTGGAAACTAGACCCCCTAAGGAACTTATCTAGATGTGTGGTGAGCACTTTAAACCCCCAAATGCTTCACGCAAGTTTATAATGTAGAGCCGTGAAGAAAAAAAATCATATTTTTTCCACAACCATGATGTTTTAGTCCCCAATTTGTTATTTTCCCAAGGGTAAGAGGAGAATTGGACCACAAAAGTTGTTGACCAACTTGTCCTGAGTACGCTGATACCCCATATGTGGGGGGGAACCACTGTTTGGGCGCACGGCAGGGCTCGAAATGGAAGGAGCGCCATTTGACTTTTCCAAACCAAAATTGGCTGGAATTGAGAAAGGACGCCATGTTGCGTTTGGAGAGCCACTGATGTGCCTAAACAGTGGAAACCCCCCACATGTGACCCCATTTTGGAAACTAGAACCCCCAAGGAACTTATCTAGATGTGTGATAAGCACTTTGAACCCCCAAGTGCTTCACGCAAGTTTATAATGTAGAGCCGTGAAGAAAAAAAATCATATTTTTTCCACAAGCATGATGTTTTAGTCCCCAATTTGTTATTTTCCCAAGGGTAAGAGGAGAAATTGGACCACAAAAGTTGTTGTCCAACTTGTCCTGAGTACGCCGATACCCCATATGTGGGGGGAACCACTGTTTGGGCGCACGGCAGGGCTCGAAATGGAAGGAGCGCCATTTGACTTTTCCAAACCAAAATTGGCTGGAATTGAGAAAGGACGCCATGTTGCGTTTGGAGAGCCACTGATGTGCCTAAACAGTGGAAACCCCCACATGTGACCCCATTTTGGAAACTAGACCCCCTAAGGAACTTATCTAGATGTGTGGTGAGCACTTTGAACCCCCAAATGCTTCACGCAAGTTTATAATGTAGAGCCGTGAAGAAAAAAAAACATATTAATACCACAACCATGATGTTTTAGTCCCCAATTTGTTATTTTCCCAAGGGTAAGAGGAGAAATTGGACCACAAAAGTTGTTGTCCAACTTGTCCTGAGTACACTGATACCCCATATGTGGGGGGGAACCATTGTTTGGGCGCACGGCAGGGCTCAACAGGGAAGGAGTGCCGTTTGACTATTCCAAACCAAAATTGGCTGGAATTGAGAACGGACGCCATGTCGCGTTTGTGGAGCCCCTGATGTGCCTAAACAGTGGAAACCCCCACAAGTGACCCCATTTTGGAAACTAGACCCCTAAGGAACTTATCTAGGTGTGTGGTGAGCATTTTGAACCCCCAAGTGTTTCACTAAAGTTTATAATGCCCTGGCGTGAATAAAAAAAAAAAAAAAAAAATTTCCACAAATATGATGTTTTAGTCCCCAATTTTTTAATTTTCCCAAGGGTAACAGGAGAAATTGGACCACAAAAGTTGTTGTCCAATTTGTCCTGAGTACGCTGATACCCCATATGTTGGGGGGAACCACTGTTTGGGTGCATGGCAGGGCGCAGAAGGGAAGTAGTGACGTTTTGGAATGCAGACTTTGATGGAATGGTCTGCGGGCGTCATGTTCCGTTAGCAGAGCCCCTCATGTGCCTAAACAGTGGAAACCCCACAAGTGACCCCATTTTGGAAACTAGACCCCCTAAGGAACTTATCTAGGTGTGTGGTGAGCATTTTGAACCCCCAAGTGTTTCACTAAAGTTTATAATGCCCTGGCGTGAATAAAAAAAAATAAAAAATTTCCACAAATATGATGTTTTAGTCCCAATTTTTTATTTTCCCAAGGGTAACAGGAGAACTTGGACCACAAAAGTTGTTGTCCAATTTGTCCTGAGTACGCTGATACCCCATATGTTGGGGGGAACCACTGTTTGGGCGCATGGCAGGGCGCAGAAGGGAAGCAGTGACGTTTTGGAATGCAGACTTTGATGGAATGGTCTGCGGGCGTCATGTTCCGTTAGCAGAGCCCCTCATGTGCCTAAACAGTGGAAACCCCCACAAGTGACCCCATTTTGGAAACTAGACCCCCTAATGAACTTATCTAAGTGTGTGGTGAGCATTTTGAACCCCCAAGTGTTTCACTAAAGTTTATAATGCCCTGGCGTGAATAAAAAAAAAAAAAAAAAATTTCCACAAATATGATGTTTTAGTCCCCAATTTTTTATTTTCCCAAGGGTAACAGGAGAACTTGGACCACAAAAGTTGTTGTCCAATTTGTCCTGAGTACGCTGATACCCCATATGTTGGGGGGAACCACTGTTTGGGCGCATGGCAGGGCGCAGAAGGGAAGCAGTGACGTTTTGGAATGCAGACTTTGATGGAATGGTCTGCGGGCGTCATGTTCCGTTAGCAGAGCCCCTCATGTGCCTAAACAGTGGAAACCCCCACAAGTGACCCCATTTTGGAAACTAGACCCCTAAGGAACTTACCTAGGTGTGTGGTGAGCATTTTGAACCCCAAGTGTTTCACTAAAGTTTATAATGCCCAGGTGTAAAAATAAAAAATCCTACTTTTATCCTCACAAAAATGATGTTTTAGTCCCCAATTTTTTATTTTCCCAAGGGTAAGAGGAGAAATTGGACACCAAAAATTGTTGTCCAATTTGTCCTGAGTATACTGGTGCCCCATATGTGGGAAAAAAACTGTTTGGGCACAAGTCGGGGCTCAGAAGGGAAGTCGTGACGTTTTGGAATGCAGACTGATGGAATGGTCTGCGGGCGTCATGTTCCGTTTGCAGAGCTCCTGATGTGCCTAAACAGTAAAAAAAAAAACACAAGTGACATAATTTTGGAAAGTAGACTCCCAAGGAACTTTTCTAAATGTGCCCCCCTTCTGGAACTAATCTTTCCTGTAAAGTAAATTAGTAGTGCATTGAGGTGTGGTACAATTTGAAACAATCCTTCATACACAGGCCAGGTTTTTCGGGGCAGGTGTCGCATTGGTAAGTGGTGTCCTTGCGTATTCCCCTTTTGTAACACACTCGGCACCTTTTTTGCGGCTTACCTTTGCTTCCAGTTGGCGGGACCACCCCCGGGAAATGCTGACCTGGTATGATACGAGCACCTTCAGTTCCAGAAGTACTGGGGCCCGCTCTTTCCTGATCGCCAAACATCAGGGCCTTAACCACTACCTCCTGAAACTGAAGGTACGTCGTATCGCTGTTGCGTGCACATCGTGACAGCAGGAAAGCGTTGAGCATTGCCATTTGGACGATGTGCACGGACAGCTTCTTGTACCACACCTTGGCCTTTCTCAAAGCACTGTACGGTTGGAGGAGTTGATCAGAGAGATCAACACCCCCCATGTATTTATTGTACCCCAGTACACAGTCCGGTTTGCGGACCTGTGTAGAGGTACCCCGTACAGTGCTGAGGGCGCTGCCATCACCATGTATGGTGGTCAAGAGAAGGACATCCCTCTTGTCCTTGTACTTGACCACCAACAGGTGGTCTCTACATTGGGCTCTGCTCTCACACTTTCTGAGCATCTGCCCAAGTAGCGTCTTCGGGAGGCCTCTCTGATTTTTGCGGACGGTACTTAAGCTGCGGTACCTCGCGCAGAGAGGGATTTGTAGAGTGGGACGCTGGAATAAAAGTTATCGGTGTAAAGGTGATAACCTTTATCCAGCAGTGGGTGCACCAAATCCCACACAATTTTCCCACTCACTCCCAGGACGGGGGGACACTCAGGGGGTTCAATCCTGGTGTCCTTTCCTTCGTAAACTCTAAAGCTGTGCGTGTACCCTGAGGTACTCTCGCACAGCTTGTAGAGTTTAATTCCGTACCTTGCCCTCTTGCTGGGCAGGTACTGGCGGAATCTGAGCCGTCCCTTAAAATGAACCAAGGACTCATCCACGCAGATGTCCCTTTGGGGCACGTACACTTCAGCAAACTTTTTGCTGAAGTGTTCGATGACCGGCCGAACTTTGAACAGACAGTCAAAGTTGGGGTCATTTTGTGGGGGACACTGTGCATTATCATTATAATGCAGGAATTTGTGGATGGCCTCAAAACGCGTCCGGGCCATGACCATTCGGAACAGTGGAGTGTTGTATAAAATATCAACACTCCAATATTGCCGAAGTTCTGGCTTCTTCAGGATCCCCATATGGAGGACCAGGCCCCAAAACTGCATCATTTCACCTGCGTCTACAGGAGACCAGTTGGAAAATGATGACACTGGGTTTTGCGCCAAAAATTGCCGAGCGTACAAATTAGTTTGCTCCACCACGAGGTTAATAAAATCCTCAGAGAAAAAGACTTTGAAAAAGTCTATTTCTCTGAGGCCCGTGGTGTCAAACTTGATTCCTGATTCTGCCACAAAATCAGGAATCAGTGGCTCGTAATTTTCGGGGGGCGGGGTCCATATGGGGTCCGAAGAGGGGTGCGCTGGTTCATTTTCAGGGGTGGGCGCTGCCTCATCTTCTGTCCTGGGGCGTCTGCGTGGCGGTTCCGCAGGACCCGAGGAGGAAGATGAGGAAGAGGAGGAAGAAGAAGAAGAGGATGAAGAATCTGAAAAGTAAAGAAATGTGGGATCCTCTCCCTCGCTATCAGTGTCGGAGGCAAGGAAAGCGTATGCCTCTTCCACTGAATAGCGCTGTTGGGAAGAACGTGACGAGCGGGACATTTTTTTTGTGAATGTGGTGCTTTGTGTGAACTTTATTTATAACTGTGTGTGTGTGGGGGGGGGGATAGTGGTTGGTGCAAACTATGCTGAAAGGAAAAAGCTAAAAGAAAAGAAAGAGAATAGGGAAAAAAATGCCTGTGAAAAAAAGTCTAAACCAGCAGGCACGAGCTCTGATAAGTGACCGGTGTCACTTATCAAAGTTCCGCGGCTGCCGGATGTGCGCACAGGAGTGGCGGAAAGGGAAGTGAAAAAAAAAAAAAAAAAACGGCAGGAACGAGCTCTGATAAGTGACCGGTGTCACTTATCAAAGTTCCGTGGCTGCCGGATGTGCGCACAGGAGTGGCGGAAAGGGAAGTGAAAAAAAAAAAACAACGGCAGGAACGAGCTCTGATAAGTGACCGGTGTCACTTATCAAAGTTCCGCGGCTGCCGGATGTGCGCACAGGAGTGGCGGAAAGGGAAGTGAAAAAAAAACAAAACGGCAGGAACGAGCTCTGATAAGTGACCGGTGTCACTTATCAAAGTTCCGCGGCTGCTAGATGTGCGCACGGGAGTGGCGGAAAGTGGTGTGAAAAAAAAAAACTGCAGGAACGAGCTCTGATAAGTGACTGGTGTCACTTATCAAAGTTCCGCGGCTGCTAGATGTGCGCACGGGAGTGGCGGAAAGTGGGGTGAAAAAAAAAAAAACTGCAGGAACGAGCTCTGATAAGTGACTGGTGTCACTTATCAAAGTTCCGCGGCTGCTGGAAGTGCGCACGGGAGTGGCGGAAAGGGGAGTGAAAAAAAAAAAAACTGCAGGAACGAGGTCTGATAAGTGACTGGTGTCACTTATCAAAGTTCCGCGGCTGCTGGAAGTGCGCATGGAGGGGGGTGCAAAAGAAAAACGAGCACGAGTGTTGATCGGTGAACTGCGTCACCAATCAACGCTCGGCGGCTGCTAAATGTGCGCAAAGGGGGGGTAAAAAGAGGGGGAAAGGGAAGGGGGAGGGGGGAATGGGGGGATTGGGGTGGATCGGGCAGGGACCGGGGCTCAAAAACTCACGTTTGTAGTCTCTCTTCTTTCTTCTCTCTTCTTTCTTCTCTCTTCTTTCTTCTCTCTTCTTTCTTCAGCAGGAGTTGTGGTGTCACAGGCTACTGAGGCACCACAAGGCCCAGCACAGGAGGAGATCTGGCGTGTGACCGCACTGCAGGAATCCTCAGCAAGTGTGAGGACCCCTGCAGTGCGGTCAGACAGGTCAGATCCAGTTTGCAGACAGGTCACAGAGCGGTCACATCGCTGCTGTGACCTGTCATTGGTGGGATCGATGATCACATCGATCCCACCAATCAGAGGAGACCCTTGTTTTGCCGGTTGCTAGGCACCGGCCTAGTAATTGGAGCTCACTGCTCCGATTCCTAGGCAGGTCACCGGCAGGTCAGGAAGCAGGGCACAGTGCGGTCACACCGCTGCTGTGCCCTGTGATTGGCGCGATCGTCGATGACATCGATCGCGCCAATCAGCAGCTGCAGGCCCTACTGGGCCTGTCCTAGGCTCCGGCCTAGGATCGGTGCTATTACTGCACCGATCCAGGCAGGTACAGGCAGGGCACAGCGCGGATACACCGCGGCTGTGCCCTGCGATTGGCGCGATCGATGTGATCGGCGATCGCGCCAATCCAGGGGGGGTCTGCTCCTTTCTATGCCCAGGCCTAGGATCGAGTACATCGGTACTCGATTCTAGCCTGGGATCTCACTGTTTCAGCCCATCGGATTGGCTGAAACAGTGAGAAAGGCTGCGATTGGCTGTTCAGAATTGAACAGCCAATCACAGCGATCGGGAGTGAGGGTCGGCGGTGACAGACCCCGGGATGCCGGCGCCATCTCTCCTGAGGTAAGATGGCGTCGGAGTTTTAATGCGATCATTGCGACTTAAGTCGCAATGTCGCATTAAAGGGCTGGACGTACTATCCCGTCCCCGGTCATACGGGCCCAGGTACCATGGATGGGATAGTACGTCCGATGGCAGTAAGGGGTTAATGCGAATAAGGTTATACGCCCCCTGAGGTCAAGCTTGGTAAACCAAGTAGCGTTTTTCACCCTGGAAAACAGGTCAGAAATCAAGGGTAACGGGTATTGATATTTCACAGTAATATTGTTCAAGAGATGATAATCAATACACGGCCTTAATGAACCATCTTTTTTGGCCACAAAGAAAAAACTGGCACCTAAGGGTGAAGAGGATGGTCTGATATGACCCTTCTCCAATGATTCCTTGATATAAGACCGCATAGCGTCATGTTCAGGTACAGACAAGTTAAAAAGGCGACCTTTAGGGAATTTACTACCCGGCACTAATTCAATAGCGCAGTCATAGCTCCTATGGGGAGGCAAGGATGCAGATTTACTTTCGCTAAACACATCAGAAAATCAATCAAAAAGTCAGGAACATCCTGAGCCTGGGGGGAGGCAGAAAAAACAGGAGTGTTGGTATTAACACATTGGCAGCCCCAACTGGTTACAGACACAGATTTCCAATCCAAAACAGGATTATGAGACTGTAACCAAGGGAAACCCAGCACGATAATGTCATGCAGATTATACAGAACCAAAAATTTGCAGCACTCCTGGTGATCAGGTTCAACCCTCATTATCACCTGAGTAGAAAACTGGGGTTTATTCTCAGCCAAAGGGGTAGAATCGATCCCCAGTAGGGGAATAGACTTCTGTAGGGGTATCAAGGGAAACCCACAACGTTTAGCAAAATCATAATCCATCAGGTTAATAGCTGCTCCAGAATCAACGAAAGCCTGAGCAGAAAATGAGGACAGAGAGCATATCAGAGTGACAGTTAATAAAAACTTAGTCTGAACACTACCCAAGACAACTGAGCGTGCAAAACGTCTTCCCGCTTAGGGCAGACTGAAATAGCATGAGAGGCATCACCACAGTAGAATCATAACCCATTGCGCTTTCGAAACTCATGACGCTGTGCCCCAGACACCACTCTATCACACTGCATGGGTTCAGAAGCTGGTTCACAAGGCAACACCATTCCACGCATACTTCTCCGCTCACGCAAACGTCTGTCAATTTGAATCGCTAATGACATAGAATCATTGAGACCAGAGGGGACAGGGAATCCCACCATAACATCCTTTACATTATCTGACAGACCCTTCCGGAAAAGGGCTGCCAAAGCGTCGTCATTCCATTTGGTCAGGACTGCCCACCTACGGAATCTCTGACAGTATAACTCAGCGTCATCAAGCCCCTGATTTAATGCCAACAAGGCTTTTTCAGCTTGATCAGTGACATTAGGCTCATCGTACAATAACCCCAAAGCCTGAAAAAATGCATCAACATCACTCAAAACAGGATCCCCAGGTGTCAGGGAAAAAGCCCAATCCTGAGGATCGCCGCGCAGGAGAGAGATGATAATTTGAACCTGCTGCGCTGCGTTCCCTGAGGACTTAGATTTTAAGGCAAAAAACAATTTACAATTATTTTTGAAATTCTGAAACTTAGCTCGATCCCCTAAAAACAAATCTGGCATGGGAATCCTAGGTTCCACAACAGGCAACCTAGCAAGATAGATAGCAATACTCTGAACCTCAGTGGCAAGCTGATCCACACGGCCAGACAACTGTGCAAACTCCATTGAGAGAAAAGATCCTCCCCAGCACCCAGAGATACAGAGGGAAAAAAAAAATGCAACAAATAGAAAAATATCTCTGACAACTCTGACAACCTTTTTTCTTTCACAATATTTTTTCCCTTCTGTGAGTACCATACAATTTTCAATTTTTAGGCCGGTGATACTGTTATGTTTCGGTAGCTGAGGAGTGCAGGTAAAAAGGCAATACACCAGAGAAGTTGGAATCTATGAGATTGCAGTACCCTGACTAACTCTACTAATTTCAAAATCACCTGAGATCACACGACCTCTACCACCTAAATTAGTTCTCTGGTGTAACAAAATCAAAACAGCAGCCACTGAAAAAACTGGAAAAAGCAAAAGTACAAACATCAGTGGCTGAACTAAACTGAGAGGGCAAAAGCCCCCGAAGGGGACCCAGAAGGCCCCCAAAGAAGTGCAGGACAAAATGCAAAAATATAGTACAAAAACAAAAAGAAGAAAATGTCTTATCTGTTAGCAGGAGATGCAGACACGACACAGCAGGCTACAAGGGAAACAGGAATGAAGGATTCAGACCAGAACAATTGATCACCGGCAACCCTGATGGGAAGGTGACTCCCTTATATAAGACCAGTCAGTAACACCTGATTCCCAGTCCTCACAATCTTCACTGAACAGACCAGTACCGCTTGTAACCACCAGAGGGAGTCTCTGCTCAGAACTCATCTCAAACCCATTCACAACACATAATTGACAACTGCTGGCTCCTGTCTGTTGCAAACGATTCAGTATTACCAGTCGTGTGAGCGGTACTCGAGAAATCAGTCCACAGCATGGTCATGAAACCCCTGTTTCCAACGCCACTTCAGCTGTGTGCACCACGAACACCTCTTCCATGTTGCACAGTACGGCTCGTGGTAGAACCTTCACCGCTGCTGTGTGCTGGGAATGCCTCTAACAAACGGTTTACCAGAGTTGCTTGTTTGTTCTCCAATATTAGCTCTAGGTTCTCCTGTGGCATGATGTTCTGTAATTTGCCTTTATAGCGTGGATCGAGGATGCTGGCCAACCAGTAGTCGTCATCCTTCATAATCTTGGCAATGCGGGGATCCCCTTTTAGGATCCGCAAAACATAATCACACGTGGGCCAATGTTCCAGGTGTCAATGATGCACTGCCAGTGGTGGGTGGAGGAGCACTTTCTGCCAAATCCACATCCCTCCATTCACGCACAAACCCTGTATCTGACCTTGGCAAGCCAACATTTTCTCTTGCCCCCTGAGAAGCATCCTCCTAACCAAAATAATCATCACCCTCATTCTCCTCCTCTTTTTTTCTTCCTCAACCTCGTCCAGGACAGTTTCCTGAGCAGACAATACCTGACTGTCATCAAGACTTCCCAGACTTCCCTCCTCCTCCGCTGCAGATGCCTGATCCTTAACGTGCGTCAAAGTTTGCATGAGCAGACGCATAAGTGGGATGCTCATGCTTATGATGGCGTTGTCTGCGCTGACCAGCCGTGTGCATTTCTCAAAACACTGAAGGACTTTACAGAGGTCTTTCAGCTTTGACCACTGCACACCCGACAACTCAATGTCTGCCCTCAAACTGCCTGCCCGTGTATCCTCCCACAAATGCATTACAGCCTGCCTCTGTTTGCACAGCCTCTCAATCATGTGCATGGTGGAGTTCCACCTTGTTGCAATGTCTATGATTAGGCGGTGCTTGGGGAGGTGGAGCGATTGCTGCAGCCTCTGCATATGACTGGAGTCTACGGGCGAGCGATGGATGTGCGAGCACAGTCTTTGCACCTTATGGAGCAGGGCTGGTAACTTCGGGTAATTATTTAGGAAGCACTGCACCACCAGGTTCAAGGTGTGAGCCAGGCAAGGTATGTGTCTGAGTTTTGCCAGGGCTATGGCCGCCACAAAATTACATCCGTTATCATTGACTACCTTGCTTGACTCAAGTAGTAGATGGCCCAGCCATGACTCAGTTTCTCGCTGCAAGTAGTCGGCCAGTACCTCCACGGTGTGTCTATTGTCGCCCAAAGACATCATCTTTAAAACAGTCTGCTGACGCTTACCACTAACTGTTCGACAGTGGGACACCTCGTGTGCAACACTGGCAGCTGCAGATGGAGTGCTCGTGCGACTGCGCTCTGTCAACGAGCTTTCGCATCTGGAGGAGGAGGAGGGTCGAACGCCTACAGCCAACTGTAGCCTAAACCATGGGCTAGGCAGCACTGTCCCACCGCCGCTGTCCCCTGTGGACCCTGCATCCACCACATTCACCCAGTGTGCAGTGATGGACACGTAACGACCCTGGCCATGCCTACTGGCCCATGCATCTGTTGTGAGGTGCACCTTTCCACTCAGTGATTGTTTGAGTGCATGGACAATGCGGTCTTTCACAAGCAGGTGGAGGGCAGGGATGGCTTTTCTAGAAAAGAAGTGCCGACTGGGTAGGTCATAGCGTGGGACAGCGTAGGCCATGAGCTCTCGGAATGCTGTGCTTTCAACCAAACGTAAGGGCATAATCTCTAATGAGATCAGTTTGGCAATGTAGGCGTTCAAAGCCAGTGTACGCGGATGAGAGAATGAGTACTTGTTTTACTCAGAGTGTCTGCTAGGCTGAGCTGGACTTGAGAGCTGCATATGGGGGAACTAGCGGTGGACATGGCGGACTGAGAGGGGGTTGGTGATGGTGGTGGGGATGGCCTAGATGCAGTCTTTCGTTGGAAAAACATTGTGATTCCCTGACTGCTTTGGCCTCGCGACGACACCTCAACATTTCTTGCTGGTGGTGTGCTAACCGGTGGGCTTACAGTGGGGAAAGCGATGTAGCGTTGCTGGCTACCTTCAGTCGGAGCAGGTGCACATGTGCTACCTGAGGTTTTGTAATCTGTCCATGCTTGCAAGTGCATGGTGTTTACATGTCTAAGCATGCAACTGGTATTCAAATTTCTGAGATTTTTCGCTCGGCTAAAGGTCCTTCCGCACATCTTACAGATAACCTTTGCCTCATCATAAGGATTTGGTCAAAAAAGTGCCACACTGCACTCTTCCTACTATGGGATATATTTTCAGGGCTTGCACGCCGTGCTAATTTGACCGTCTGGCCAAGCTGTCCTGCAACTCTTTTTGTTTTTTTAACATGTTTTTGGACTGCTACGGGCCTGCCAGATAACCGCAGCTGCAATGTCGATGCCTGCTGCGGATCCTCCTCCTCTTGTGAGCTATATCCAGTGCCACCCTCTTCCCCCAATGGATGCCAATCCGGGTCAACAACTGGGTCATCCATCACCTCCTCTTCAATTTCATCTGCAGCTTCCTCTGTGTCACCGTGTAAGGTGGTATAGTATGCTGAAAGGGGAACCTGAGTTTCATCAGGGTCAGAATCTGGCTCAGTAGACTGCGAGGGCAATGCAGTGCTCTGGGTGAATGTACCAGCAGAATCAGATAGCAGTGGCTGTGCATCAGTGCACTCCATGTCATATTCATCTTGGACTGGGGAATACAGGATTTCGCTTGATAACCCAGGCATGGTATGTGAAAAGAGCTCCAGGGAGTAATCTGAAGTGTGGCTTGCCGCATTCTTCACTTTTGGTGGGGTTGAAGGACACAAGAAAAGGTGTTGTTCCTAACCAGGAGCCCACATTGACGACTCAGTGTATGCATTTTTTGAAACTTCAGAAGAGGAGGCAATAGAGCTGGAGGCTGTTTTGGCAATGTAAGCCAAAACCTGTTCTTGATGCTCCGGCTTTTACCTACTCCCAGAAAAGGGAGCCTTCCAGGCCTTCTGGAGCCAGACGATGATGCAGGCTCAACACCTCCTGCCTTAGGTGCTATTGTGTTTTTGGCACTACCAGCAGATGCACCACCACCACCATCAGTACCAGCTGCCCCACCCGCTCACGTCCGCGGTCTCTTCACACCATGCTTCCTCATGTTTGGGAAAATGTAGCAAAAATACCAGCAGATATACAGTACTATATCAGAAGCGGACAGCTGTATTTGGTGTAGGGAATAATTTAATTCTCCGTATATATTTACGGCGTCACACACAGACACTCACTCAGTATGGATTTGACCGTAATAAAAACAGCAGAAATACGGTTCTGTATCAGAAGCGGGCAGCTGTTTACGGTGTAGGGGAAAATTTCAATCTCCGTATATATTTCCGGAGTCAGACACAGACGCTCACCCAGTATGGATTTGACCGTAATACAAAAAGCAGAAAAACGGTACTGTATCAGAAGCGGATAGCTGTATACGGTGTCGGGGAAAATTTAAATATCCGTATATATTTCCAGAGTCACACACAGACGCACACTCAGTATAGATTTGACCATAATAAAAACAGAAGAAATATGGTACTGTATCAGAAGCGGACAGCTGTATATGGTGTAGGGAAAAATTTTAATCTCCGTATTTATTTCCGGAGTCACACACAGATAGTCAGCATGTATTTGTCCGTGATACCAGCCGCTACACGGTAGTGTGTGAGGAGCGTACAGCTCTATACATGTTAGGGTCTGCGGAACGCACCAAATATATGAGGTAGAGAGGTGCGTTCGCAGCCCGGGGTCCACCGTGCAGGCGGAACCTGCTGCTAGTAAAATGGCACAAGACGCGAACTCTGTTATCCCGCAGAGTCGCTAAAATAAACACCGCAATGCGCTGTGGCAATATGTGCGAACTCAGTTATTTCACAGAGCCGCTAGAAGGAGTGCCGCAGCACTATATGGCGATGTGTGCGAACTCACTAAATACAACTGAGTCGCAAAATAAACACGCTAGGGCGCTGTCTAGCGTTGAAAGCGAACCCTGTTACGTCACAGGGCCGCTGACAAAAAGTTCTGTGTCCTGTCAGGCACCCAGGTACACAGTTAAATGCTAAGCGAACATAGAACGTGATCATGCGCTAAGGTCCTCGCGGGAGTCACCCGCAATCTATGGCGTCTGAACGCCAGGCCCTGAATACGGCAATCAAACTCCTCACCGGTTATGCCGGTAATCTAGGGCATCTAGGACACCGACCCTGACCAGCTAGCATACCAAACTCCTCACCGATTAAGTCGTTATTCTAGGGGCTTATTTCAGCCGGGCCCTAACCACACACACGCATGACCACACTGGCGCAAAGCATATAATGGTTGATATTAGCGCATGGCGGCCCAGCCATGCTACCCTTTTATAGTAACAGCTACAGGACCTGCCAGAAACAAGGACCAATGAAACTTGTTCCAGAACACCAGTAGTCACAGGACCTTCCTGGCAGACCAATAGGAGCTGCTGCAGTACCTGAGCATGTGACCCCTGATCTCCAATGAGAGATCTCACTCTGGGCATGCTCAGAAGGGGAAAACAAGGACTTTGTCCTAAAGACGTCTGCTCGCCGCTAACCAGTACTGGCCACAATAGCAGAGCCTGGAGGAACAGCAGTAATCCTCTGCACACTGTTAGACTGGGCGAGACGCTGGGACCGACGTCTAAGGCCTCTTTCACACATCCGGCGGGCGCCTTGCGGCGCCCGCGGCATTTTGCCGCAGCGCCGCATCAGAAAACCTGATGCGCCGCTTGCACTGCCTGCGTTTTTTTGCCGGATGGTTTTTGATGCTCGGAGACAACAGAAACCATCCGGCAAAAACAAAAAACGTTACATGCAGCGTTTTGTCCGGCCGCCGGAATGTACAATTTCACCGCATCCGGACAAAACCGCATACAACGCACTGACATGCGGCGCCATCCGGCGCTAATGCAAGTCAATGCGAAAAAAGCCGCATGCGGCGCATCAGGTTTTCTGATGCGGCGCTGCGGCAAAATGCCGCGGGCGCCGCAAGGCGCCCGCCGGATGTGTGAAAGAGGCCTAAGCTGAGCAGGCTCCACTGCGGACGGAGATGAATGGGGGACCGCAGCGGGACTGGTTCGAGACTCCCCTTGTGCAGCAGTGGGAACTCGAACCCTAACATACAGTGTGGGAAAAAATGAACGCTCGGTAACTGTGCAGAAAAAAAGAATAAAAGTATTAGTGCTGTGTAAAAAGCAGTCTGCACAGCAGTGTACACACAGCAATACAGCTATAAGGCAGCCTAATAACCAGCGCTGCTGCACACAAGAAAATCCTCCCCTGTCACTGCACACTAACTGTACTGCACAATTGCTATCACCACAAGCACAGAAGAACTTCTCTTTCCTGCCTAACGCTCTCCCTACTGATAAACAGCGTCAGCAACCTCTCCCTACTGTGAAGATC
>JARQOD010005283.1:0-48926 GCA_033576555.1 Oophaga sylvatica | reverse complement strand
CCTTCATTCCCTTTTCCCCTTGTACCCTGCTGTGTGTGTCTGCATCTCTGCTCCCAAGAAAAGATTTTTCTTCTTTTGTGTTGTTGCATATTTTTGCATTTTGCCCTCATTTTTTGGGGGGCCTTCGGGGTCCCCTTCCGGGGGCTTCTCCCTTTCTCATTTTTGTTCAGCCAGAGTTTTTTTCTTTGTTTTTTCATTTTTTTTGTGGCTGCTTTTTTGTTTTTTGTTACACAGAGAGCTATTTTAGGGGGTAGGGGTCGTGTGTCTCAGGTGATTTTAAAAATTAGTAGAGTTGTGTTTTTCGGGGTTTTTTGGGGGGTTTGCAGTAGTACCCTTCCTGCCTTTTCTTTTAGATAGTTTGGGCCCCAGGTTTGCTCTTCTTTTTTCTTTTGTGTCAGTATTTCTTTTGGGTTAAACCCCGCCTTCTTTTTGGGGGGGTTTTTTTATTTTGGGGGGTTCTGCCCCCGGGGAGTAGCTTTCCTTTTCTATCTTTGGTGTAGTTGTTTCTCAGGCTGTGAGAGGGTTTAGCCCAACGTAAAAACGCCCACGGGCTCCCCTCTAGTTGTGGTGGTTAGTCAGGGACTGCAATCCCATAGATTAAATGCCTGGTGTATTGCCTTTTTTTTTCCGCACCCCTCAGCTACCGAACATAACAGTTAAAGGCCCAAAAAAATTAAAAAATTGTATGGACTCAAAAAAGGAAAAAAATTTGTGATAGAAAAAAGGTTTTCGAGTTGTCAGAGATATTTTTTGTTTGTGCTTTTTTTTTTTTTTTTTTTCCTCTGTATCTCTGGGTGCTGGGGGGTCTTTTTCCCCAATGGGTTTTCACAGTTTTTTGGCCGGGGATCAGTTGGGATGAGGTTCGGAGTTTGCTATCTATCTTGCGGGTTGTGTTGTGGAAACCCAGGATCCCCCTGCCAGATTTGTTTTTGGGGATGAAACTAAAATTTCAGAATTTTAAAAAAATTGTTAAATTTTTTTTTGCCTTAAAAAACTAGTCCTCAGGAAAAGCGCGCGCAGGTTCAAAAATTATCATCTCTCTCCTGCGCGGGATCCTCAGGATTGGGCTTTTTCCCTGATACTGGGGATCCTGTTTTGAGTGATGTTGATGCGTTTTTCAGGCTTTGGGGTTATTGTACGATGAGCCTATGTCACTGATCAAGCTGAAAAAGCCTTGTTGGCATTAAATCAGGGGCTTGATGACGCTGATTTTATACTGTCAGAGATTCCGTAGGTGGGCAGTCCTGACCAAATGGAATGACGACGCTTTGGCGCCCTTTTCCGGAAGGGTCTGTCGGATAATGTTAAGGATGTTATGGTGGGATTCCCTGTCCCTTGGTCTCAATGATTCTATGTCATTAGCGATTCAAATTGACAGACGTTTGCGTGAGCGGAGAAGTATGCGTGGAGTGGTGTTGCCTTGTGAGCCAGCTTCTGAGCCCATGCAGTGTGATGGAGTGGTGTCTGGGGCACAGCGTCATGAGTTTCGAAAGCGCAATAGGTTATGTTTCTACTGTGGTGATGCCTCTCATGCTATTTCAGTCTGCCCTAAGCGGGGAAGACGTTTTGCACGCTCAGTTGTCTTGGGTAGTGTTCAGACTAAGTTTTTATTAACTGTCACTCTGATATGCTCTCTGTCCTCATTTTCTGCTCAGGCTTTCGTTGATTCTGGAGCAGCTATTAACCTGATGGATTATGATTTTGCTAAACGTTGTGGGTTTCCTTGATACCCCTACAGAAGTCTATTCCCCTACTGGGGATCGATTCTACCCCTTTGCTGAGAATAAACCCCAGTTTTCTACTCAGGTGATAATGAGGGTTGAACCTGATCACCAGAGTGCTGCAAATTTTTGGTTCTATATAATCTGCATGACATTATCGTGCTGGGTTTCCCTTGGTTACAGTCTCATAATCCTGTTTTGGATTGGAAATCTGTGTCTGTAACCAGTTGGGGCTGCCAATGTGTTAATACCAACACTCCTGTTTTTTCTGCCTCCCCCCGAGCTCAGGATGTTCCTGACTTTTTGTTTGATTTTTCTGATGTGTTTAGTGAAAGTAAATCTGCATCCTTACCTCCCCATAGGAGCTATGACTGCGCTATTGAATTAGTGCCGGGTAGTAAATTCCTAAAGGTCGCCTTTTTAACTTGTCTGTACCTGAACATGGACGCTATGCGGTCTTATATCAAGGAATCATTGGAGAAGGGTCATATCAGACCATCCTCTTCACCCTTAGGTGCGGTTTTTTCTTTGTGGCCAAAAAAGATGGTTCATTAAGGCCGTGTATTGATTATCGTCTCTTGAACAATTACTGTGAATATCAATACCCGTTACCCTTGATTTCTGACCTGTTTTCCAGGGTGAAAAACGCTACTTGGTTTACCAAGCTTGACCTCAGGGGGGCGTATAACCTTATTCGCATTAAGCACGGGGATGAATGGAAGACAGCATTCAATACCCCTGAAGGGCATTTTGAGTACCTAGTGATGCCCTTTGGGCTCACTAATGCCCTTTCGTCTTCCAGTCCTTCATGAATGACATTTTCGGGGATTTTGTGGACAAATTTCTGATTGTTTATTTGGATGATATCTTGATTTTTTCTAATGACTGGGACTTCATGTGAAACATGTTCGGACTGTGTTCCAGATTTTGAGGGATAATGCTCTGTATGTGAAGGGATCAAAGTGTCTTTTTGGCGTACAGAAGATCTCATTTCTGGGATTCATTTTGTCCCCATCTGTTATTGAAATGGACCCGGTCAAGGTTCAGGCCCATCTGTGATTGGGTCCAACCTACTTCATTAAAGGCTCTTCAGAGATTTTTGGGTTTTGCCAATTTTTATCGTAAATTTATTGGTAATTTCTCGGTTATGTTAAACCATTAACTGATTTGACCAGAAAGGGTTCTGATGTGGTGAATTGGCCTCCTGAGGCAGTCTCTGCATTTCAGGAACTTAAGCAGAGATTCACTTCTGCTCCTGTTCTACGCAGCCTGATGTTTCTCTGCCATTTCAGGTGGAGGTGATGCCTCTGAAATTGGGGCAGGTGCCGTTTTGTCCCAAAAAGATCCAGAGACCTCTAAAAGTAACCCTTGTGCCTTTTTCTCTCGAAATTTTCTCCTACTGAACGTAATTATGACGTGGGTAATCGGGAGTTATTGGCCATGAAGTGGGCTTTTGAAGAGTGGAGACATTGGCTGGAGGGAGCCAAACATCAGGTGGTGTTCCTTACGGACCATAAGAATCTGGTCTATCTGGAATCTGCCAAGCGACTCAATCCTAGACAGGCCAGGTGGGCCTTGTTTTTCACACGTTTTAATTTTGTGGTTTCCTTTCTTCCTGGCACCAGGGGCGTAACTAGGAATGGCAGGGCCCCACAGCAAACTTCACAATGGGGCCCCCCCCCCCTCGCGTGCGTTGCCAATCCCGGTCTACCCAAGTTGTGTTAAGAAAGATACCTTTATTATCCAAAATTAGAGGTTTTTGGAGTAATGATAGTGAAATAACAGAAAGGAACCAACTCCCAGGAAGCAATGAGTAGTGACAAAGGTAGGCTTTCTCCAGAGTAAATATGTGAAGAAACTTGTAATCCAGCCTGCAAATTGCTTTCAAAACAGATGATTTATTCAGTAGAACAACAGTCCGGTATACAGAATAATCTAAGATTGTTCTGTATACCGTACTTCTGCACCACGCCTCACCAATTACACATGTGAGGAGTGACAGCCTCAGCTCTGCTACATGTGAGGAGTGACAGCCTCAGCTCTGCTACATGTGAGGAGTGACAGACTCAGTTCTGCTACATGTGAGGAGTGACAGCCTCAGCTCTGCTACATGTGAGGAGGAACAGCCTCAGCTCTGCTACATGTGAGTAGGGACAGCCTCAGCTCTGCTACATTCGAGGAGTGACAGCCTCAGCTCTGCTACATGTAAGGAGTGACAGCCTCATCTCTGCAACATATGAGGAGTGACAGCCTCAGCTCTGCTATTGTATAGCAAAGTTGAGGCTGTCACTCCGCGCATGTAGCAGAGATGAGGCTGTCACTCCTCGCATGTAGCAGAGCTCAGGTTGCTACTTGTCACATGTAGCAGAGCTGAAGTTGTTACTTGTCACATGAGCAGAGCTGAGGTTGTTACTTGTCACATGAGCAGAGCTGAGGTTGCTACTTGTCACATGTAGCAGAGCTGAGGTTGTTACTTGTCACATCTAGCAGAGCCGAGGTTGCTACTTGTCACATGTAGCAGAGCTGACGTTGTTACTTGTCAAATGTAGCAGAGCTGAGGTTGTTACTTGTCACATGTAGCAGAGCTGAGGTTACTTGTCACATGTAGCAGAGCTGAGGTTACTTGTCACATGTAGCAGAGCTGAGGTTGCTACTTGTCACATGAGCAGAGCTGAGGTTGTTACTTGTCACATGAGCAGAGCTGAGGTTGTTACTTGTCACAAATAGCAGAGCTGAGGTTGCTACTTGTCACAAGTAGCAGAGTTGAGGTTGTTACTTGTCACATGTAGCAGAGCCGAGGTTGCTACTTGTCACATGTAGCAGAGCCGAGGTTGCTACTTGTCACATGTAGCAGAGCTGAGGTTGTTACTTGTCACATGTAGCAGAGCCGAGGTTGCTACTTGTCACATGTAGCAGAGCTGAGGTTGTTACTTGTCACATGTAGCAGAGCTGAGGTTACTTGTCACATGTAGCAGAGCTGAGGTTACTTGTCACATGTAGCAGAGCTGAGGTTGCTACTTGTCACATGAGCAGAGCTGAGGTTGTTACTTGTCACATGAGCAGAGCTGAGGTTGTTACTTGTCACAAATAGCAGAGCTGAGGTTGCTACTTGTCACAAGTAGCAGAGTTGAGGTTGTTACTTGTCACATGTAGCAGAGCCGAGGTTGCTACTTGTCACATGTAGCAGAGCCGAGGTTGCTACTTGTCACATGTAGTAGAGCTGAGGTTGTTACTTGTTACATGTAGCAGAGCTGAGGTTGTTACTTGTCACATGTAGCAGAGATCAGGGTGTCACTCGTCACTTGTAGCAACCATGAGGCTGTTACTGGGCCAGGGGGAGGCTACTGGTGACTGAGGTCCCGTGCCCAACAGGGCCCAGGGGGAGGTTAGTGGTGACTTGAGGCCTGTTGGAATGCGGGCCCCTTGCTACCTGGGCCCTGTGTTGAATGTGGGCCCCCTGCACTGCAGCCTGGGCCCTGTTGAATGTGGGCCCCCTGCACTGCAGCCTGGGGCCTGGGCCCTGTTGAATGTGGGCCCTGTTAGATCCTGCCTGCACCTGCCCTCTCAGTCACCATTGAGCAGCCAAGCCTCTTCTCACTGTTGAGAGACTCACGGTACTCACCCTGCTTGCCCGGGTTTCCACCTGCTTGTCCAGTCAGCCTGCTGCTTCATGTGGTCTGCCTGGCCGTCTGCTGTCCGCCCCCACATGCACACACGCTGTGACAGACGGACCATAATGCACTGGGCCGCAGCTTAAAGCTACAGTGCTCATTTCTGTTCGCTGTCTGCATTTACAACACTGTAGTGTCTCTTTAAACAACACAGTGTTGTTATGCATCAGCGTTCAGAGTCAGAAGCCTGAACAAAATGTTGGGAGGGGGCCCGAGCGCGGATCCATTTGCCAGCGTGCTCGGGCCCCCCTTTTTGCTCCTAAATCACAGGGCAGCTGCAGCAGGGACGGGCCCCCTTCTAGCCCGGGCCCTGTGGCAGCTGCTTCCCCTGCTTCCACTATAGTTCCGCCCCTGCCTGGCACTAAGAATGTTAAGGCGGATGCCCTCTCGAGGAGTTTCCTTGCGGACTCTCCTGAGTTATCTGATCCTTCTGTTATTTTGAAAGAGGGTGTAGTTCTTTCCGCCATCTCAACCAATTTGAGACTTGCTCTGGAGGGGTGTCAGGAGGATAGGCCCGAGCGCTGCCCTGTTAGAAAATTGTTTGTCCCGGACCAGTGGAAAAAGAGTGTGATGTCTGAGATTCATTGTTCCGCATTGGCTGGGCATCCCGGAATTTTTGGTACCAGAGACTTGGTTAGTCGGTCCTTTTGGTGGCCTACCTTGTCTCGCGATGTCAGGGAATTTGTGCAGTCCTGCGGGACTTGCTCTCGCTCCAAGCCTTGCTCTCGCTCTAGTGGTTTGTTGATGCCATTGCCTGTGCCCAAGAGACCATGGACCCATATCTCTATGGATTTCATTTCCGATCTTCCTGTTTCTCAGAGAATGACCACCATCTGGGTAATTTGTGATAGGTTTTCCAAAATGATACATCTTGTGCCATTACCTAAATTGCCTTCCTCCTCTGAATTGGTGCCGTTGTTTCTTCAGCACGTGGTTCGTTTACACGGCATTCCTGAGAACATTGTGTCTGACAGAGGAGTCCAGTTTGTTTCCAGATTTTGGAGGACTTTTTGTTCTAAACTGGGTGTTCAATTGTCTTTCTCCTCGGCATTTCATCCTCAGACCAATGGTCAAACTGAGAGAACAAACCAGACATTAGAGACTTATCTAAGATGCTTTGTGTCTGCTGATCAGGATGACTGGGTCTCTTTTTTGCCTTTGGCTGAGTTTGCTCTTAATAATAGGGCTAGCTCTGCCACTTTGATGTCTCCGTTTTTCTGTAATTCTGGTTTTCACCCTCGATTTTCTTCAGGACAGACGGAAGCTTCTGTCTGTCCAGGTGTTGACTCTGTTGTTGAGCGTATGCAACAGATTTGGGACCAGGTAGTGGAGAGGTTGTCCCTCTCTCAGGAGAAGGCCCAGCGGTTTGCTAACCGGCATAGGACTGATGGTCCTCGGTTTAAAGTGGGGGACTTGGTCTGGTTGTCCTCAAAGAATATTCCTATGAGAGTAGCATCTCCTAAATTTAAGCCTAGGTTCATTGGACCTTATAAGATCATGGAGATTATTAATCCTGTTTCTTTTCGTTTGCTTCTTCCAGGGACATTTAAGATCCATAACGTGTTCCACAAGTCCTTGTTGAAGAGGTTTGTTGAGCCAGTGGTTCCTGCTACTGTGCCTCCTGACCCTGTTTTGGTTGAGGGCAATCTGGAGTATGTGGTTGAGAAAATATTGGATTCTCGTTTTTCTAGACGAAGACTCCAGTATTTGGTTAAATGGAGAGGTTATGGTCAGGAAGACAATTCTTGGGTGTTTGCTTCGGACATCCATGCTAGGAGACTTATCCGTGCGTATCATAGAACTCATCCTGACCGACCTGGTTGCTCAAATGAGGGTTCGGTGACCCCTCCTCAAGGGGGGGTACTGTTGTGAATGGGTTTGAGATGAGTTCTGAGCAGAGGCTCCCTCTGGTGGTTACAAGCGGTACTAGTGAAGATTGTGAGGACTGGGAATCAGGTGTTACTGACTGGTCTTATATAAGGGAGTCATTTTCCCATCAGGGTTGCCGGTGATCAATTGTTCTGGTCTGAATCCTTCATTCCAGTTTCCCTTGTAGCCTGCTGTGTCGTGTCTGCATCTCCTGCTACCAGATAAGAATTTTTCTTCTTTTGTGTTGTTGCTATATTTTTGCATTTTGTCCTGCACTTCTTTGGGGGCCTTCTGGGTCCCCTCCGGGGGCTTCTGCCTTCTCAGTTTAGTTCAGCCACTGAGTTTTGTTCTTTTGCTTTTTCCAGTTTTTTCAGTGGCTGCTGTTTTGATTTTGTTACACCAGAGAGCTAATTTAGGTGGTAGAGGTCGTGTGATCTCAGGTGATTTTGAAATTAGTAGAGTTGGTGTTTTTCAGGGTTTTCTGGGATTGCAGTAAGTACCCTTCCTGTCCTTTTCTATTTAGATAGTTCGGGCCCCAGCGTTTGCTCATTCTATTTTCTTTCTGTGTCAGTATTTCCTCTTGTCTAACCGCCATTACATGTTTGGGGGCTTTCTATTATCTTTGGGGTTCTGCTCCGGGGCAGATAGCTTTCCTATTTCTATCTTTAGGTGTAGTTAGTTTCTCAGGCTGTGACGAGGCGTCTAGGACCAACGTAGGAACGCTCCATGGCTGCCTCTAGTTGTGGTGGTTAGTCAGGGTACTGCAATCCCATAGATTCCAACTGCTCTGGTGTATTGCCTTTTTTACCTGCACTCCTCAGCTACCAAAACATAACATATTATGAGTATTACATGATGGAAATTGTATAATTTTTATAAACTGTTTAGTGACATTATTCAGCAAATGTAACATTTTATTAATGTCACAGATAACTTGTAATGCTGATGATGTTTTGAAGTCAGACATTCATTGTCTATACAATAAAAATGGTGTACATACTGTTACTTAGGCCTCTTTCACACATCCGGCGGGCGCCTAAACGGCGCCCCCGGCATTTAGCCGCAGCGCCGCATGCGGTATTTTCTCTGAACACCGGATGTGCCGCATCTTGTTTTTCGCCGCATCCGGTTCACGAATGCGGCAAAAAAACCGCATACGTCTCATCCGGTGTATCCGGTTGGCATACGTTGACGCCGTATTGCGCCGGATCCGGCTTTTAAGCACGCCCATTTTGGGGCCCTTTTTGGGGTTCCAAATATGATTGGCTACTGTAATCCTATATATACACTGCTCCTACATCCCTTCTTTGACAGGTTGTAGAGGAGAAAGTGCAGTTTGGAGAGAAGAGCAAGTAGCAAGTGATTGGCGAACATGGAACCCATTATCGGCAATATCTTCAGGAATCTTGTTGATTTTACTGCGGAGATGAATCGATTGAGGTTTATCGTTCTGGAGAAGGAGCGAAAGTTTGAGGAGCAGCGGCGTCAGCGCCTGCGAAGACGACGTATGTGGATCCACCCCATCACGTCACAGAGATTAACTCGTGGTGTCTATTCCACACTGAACATGGAGCTGCGACAAAATCCAGAGAAGTTTTTTGCCTATCTGCGGATGAATATAGAAAACTTTGATGATTTGCTGGAGCGTGTTGGAGACAAAATTAAAAAATCGGACACCTACTGTCGGTTCTCGATATCTCCGGCGGAGCGTCTCATGGTGACTATAAGGTAAGCTATATGTATTGGTTCTGTTTGCTTGAGCGCACTTGTAATTTTATCATTAATTGAACATCACAGGCCAACTAGGAAACCACATGAGTATCCCCAAATCTAGTTATAAAACAGTCTTTCTCCTAGATATTATTATTTTTGGTATCTCCAATAGTCGTAGCTGAGTTCTGGTATGTAATGCTGCGTTTCTGAAATTATTTGTATTTTCTAATTTGTTTTCAGATTTCTGGCAACTGGCGAAACTCTATCATCGCTCCATTTTCAGTATCGGATTGGAATCTCCACACTATCCGGCATAATAAAGTATACTTGTCGTGCTCTGTGGGATACTTTGGTTGGAGAATTTATTCCAGAGCCAACAACAGAGCGGTGGCTTGAAATAGCGGACCAGTTTCTACTCATCTGCCAGTTCCCCAATTGCCTGGGGGCCGTTGATGGAAAGCACATCCGCATTCAAAAGCCAAAAGGAACTGGATCTGAATTCTTTAACTATAAGAAATATTTCTCTATCGTCCTGATGGCTATTGCAGATGCGCACTACAAGTTTATCGCGGTGGACATTGGGTCTTATGGACGGTCTAATGACTCCCAAGTGTTTAAAATATCTGCTATGGGACGTAAATTGTATGGAAACAGTTTTCAGTTTCCCCCCCTAGACCACTGCCTCAAACCTCAGGCCCACCAATGCCATTCGTTTGTGTAGGTGATGAGGCATTCCAGCTGTCCCAACACCTATTGAAGCCGTATGGCAGCAGAGAATTGACACATACAAAGCGGGTATTTAACTACCGACTCACAAGAGCCAGACGGATGGTGGAGTGTGCCTTTGGCATTATGACAGCAAAATGGCGTGTCCTTTTGACTGCAATAAACTTGAAGACCGAGACTGTTGATGATGTAGTGAAAGCGTGCGTGGTCCTCCATAATTTTGTCCTAACCAAGGAACCAATTTCTCTGGAGGACCACAATCAAGAAACAACTTTGCACAACTACACCAACATTACCACTCGCAGTACAGTTGCAGTTTCTAGAATGAGGGACCAGTTTGCTCAATACTTTGTGTCACCGGAAGGTAGTGTTGACTGGCAGGATGACAGAGTGTGAAAAATGTATTGTTTATTTTAATAATTTTCTTTACCCACAATAAACCTTTAATAGTTTACTTGTCTACCTTCTTGTGTGTTTTCTACTATAACCTTCTTGCCATTGTTGTGTCCATGGCTGTCACCTTTTGTCCAAAAAAGTGTACATTGTAGGCCATGTTTCCCCAACTGCAGTCCTCAAGGCCCACCAACAGGTCAATTTTTCAGTCTTTACTTTGCATTGCTCAGGTGATAATTGCCTCACCTGTGCAATACAAAGGAAATACTGCAAACAATACCTGTTGTTATGCCTTGATGACTGGAATTTGGGTGACACATGGCCCTACCATGTACCCTTTTTAAAGTGGACCAAAAAGGTTGATATATGATATTAACAAAAGTATTTCAACCACATTTGTCCTACAAAAAGTGTACATTATGTTTCCCCTACTCCAGTCCTCAAGGTCCACCAACATGTCAAGTTTTCTGTCTTTCCTTTGTATTGCTCAGGTGATAATTGCCTCACCTGTGCAATACAAAGGAAATACTGAAAACATGATATGTTTTTGGTGGGCCTGGAGTAGGGGAAAACTGGGGTGTACACATTTTTATTAAAAAAAGAATACACTTTGCATACTACACAACCCGGGACATAACTTTGCCAAAAAGGTTACATTTATGAACCTTTTAGCCAAAGTTAGGTGTACCTGTATACCAAATTTAAAACTTAACATCCTATAAATAAAAGACAGACAACAATGTTAAACCAATGAACATTTTATTTAAAAATATATTTTTTAATATAATTGTTATTAAAAAAGGCCTTGTGGCCCAATTCTTCAGATTTAAATAACCTTTATATTTTATTCAACTTTATTATTTTTTTTAGTAAACTTTATTTTTTTAAATACATTTTTTTGGTTTTCAACTTTATTTTTTTAAATAAATTTATGAAAAAAAATTGTAACATTAACTACAAGTCAGTGTAGTGTGGGGTGGAAATACTGCTGGAGGGGCTGCGGGACACTTCGATCGTGGGAGTGTGGAGAGTGTGGAGGGACGAACGGGATGGTGGTGGGGAAGGAACAGGAAGAGGTGAAGGGGTGGAAAGACCAAAAGAATGGGAAGACAAGGCAGAACAGGTGGGTGGTGGTGGAGTGGAGGGTTGTGCATGAGGAACAGGTGACATAATAGGTATTTGGAAGGGGGAAGTAGATTGGTAGGTAGAAGTGTGGTAGGGGGTAGGTGGCTGGTAGTGGGTAGGTTGTTGGTACTGGGGAGGTGGTTGGACCTGGGGAGGTGGTTGGTACTGGGTAGTTGGTTGGACCTGGGGAGGTGGTTGGTACTGGGGAGGTGGTTGGTACTGGGGATTTGGTTGGTATTGAATAGGAGGGGGAGGAGGTATGGCAGGTGGAGGGGGGGGAAGATGTACGGCGGCTGTAGGGGGGGAGGTGGTGGAATGACTGGGGTGGATTGAGGATGGGAGACAACCTGCACTACAGCAGCGTGGCACGTGTGCATCACATACATCTGCTGGTCATAAGATAGCGGATCTATGCGCTCCGCAACCGACCTAAAAAAGCTGTAGTTCGGGGGTGCTCTTATCTCAGAACGCACAGTTTCCAGAAGTGTCTTGACCTCACCAAGTAGTGTGGTTATCTGACGAAGGCCTGCGGAAACTTGTTCAGATAGCAACTTAAGGCAGTTCTGGAAAGATGCGTTCATGTGTAAGAACTCGGGCGCATAGTTCTTTTCCTGACCCTTCTGACGCTGCCGCCCAGTAACCCGCAGCTGTACTAGAGGTGGCAGGGTCAGAAGGGTGGGGTAAAGGGAAGGCTATATCCTGACCAGCAGATTCATGCATTGCAGGCGGCCACGCTGCTCCAGCGCTGGTGGAAGGGACAGCGGGATCGTGTGTGTGTGAAGTGTGGGAAGGGTCAGATGTGGAGGGTTGGTCAAAGTGTCCCTCGGTGTCGGTCTCCTGAGGGATCACTCTAGAAGGCTCCAACTCTGCGGGCGCCCGAGTGCTGCTCACCGTGCTGTGGAAGAAACAAAAACATAAAATTAATATACAGATGTGGAATGGCCCTGGGTGAAAACCAAAAAAAATATTACATTTGATGTTAATATTTACCTTCTGGTGACCATGGTTTCACGCAGGAACGCCAGAGCTTGTGCATATTTGTACTTACTCTGGCGTCCTGAAGATCCACTCGGGGCCCGCATTTCCTTATTGAATTCTTTCTTAAAGCGATCCCTCACAGACCGCCACCGCTTCATAATTCTCTCCCCTGAAACGAGAAAGCACACATTGGTTACTATACAACAACCACACTTTAGTCCTCGTGTCCCCCAGAGTTCATGTTTTCATTGTTTCCATAGTGTTTCACAAAAGGAAATCATGAAAACATGAAGCGTTGGTTACACAAGGACAGAATTTTTTTAAAAACACCTTTACAGTCAGCAACATGAACTATACTTACGGTATTTATTCTGGGACCTAGGATTGAGGTCCTCCCAGCGGTGCATCATTGCTGCTGCCACTTCCGTCCAGAGCCGTCGTGTCACAATTTGATCCGCATGCTGGCGGTCCGCCATGTTCCACAGCGGCTCCCTTTCTCGGACCAGGTCGATCATCAACTCCACGTCCAATCCCTCCTCCGTGTCCGAGTCGGGAGCACGCTGTGAAGCCTGTGAAATGAACAATGAAGAAAAAAAAAATATATATCAGATACATGGTTTTAGTTTGTAAAAATTATACATGTTACAATGGGAATATTAATGCACAAAACATTTGTAGATAACACGTTTTTTAAAAAGCATAAATTATATAACATGGCAAAAAAAAAAATAATACTTACACGTTGAGAACCGCCAACAGTCTCACGACGACTCTGGGAGGCGCTGGGAGAAACCCTCTGGCTCCCAGATGCGAGAGACTAAAAAAATGAAAATAAAAATTAGGATATTGGCACGTGTTGGTCGCTGTGTGAAGTATGCACTAAATGTTTTTCTATGTGTTGTGTGTACTGTGATGTTGTGTTTATGAGATTGATGCAGGATACTTACGAATTGTGAGCCCACTCCGGGTATCTCTCCACCCCGTCCTTCTTCCTCTGGGAGCTCCTCGTCATCTTCAGATTCCTGTTATTAAAATAACACAATCAAGACATATAGCCCACAGATGGATTGTGGATAGAAAAATTAAAAATACATATTTTTACCGCCAATTCCTGACGATGGGTAGGAGGGCTCCCAGAAGAAGATGTGTCCTGCTGTGGCGGCTCTGGCTGGGAGGGAGGAGATGGCGATGCCGGTGGTGCTGCCGCCGCCGCTTCAGCCGCTGCTTCCTCCGCCAACAACGCCATTGCTGCAGCTGCAGCAGCTGTTTGATGTTCTCTGCTGTGGAAGAAACAAAAAGGGACAGTCAATATATTTGTATATTTCTTGGCCCTGTCTGAAAGAAAACCAAGCATGTATTTTTATTGAAATGGGGGTGGGTCTAATGTTTACCTTCTTCTGGCTTCCCTCCTTGCCCGCCTCTCCTCCTGTTCTCTTCTATCTACAAGCGCCGCCTCCCCCTCTTGTTGACGTCTTCTACTGTTAAAGTAAAAAGGTACTGTAAATTTGAGAATCCTTGTCCATGGCTGAAATAAAAAACAAACATGTAATTTATAGCAAAATGTGTGCTGTAATACTTACTTTCTCATTGCTATCCTCCTAGCTTGGAGCTCCTCTGCTCCCCTCTGCTGAACTTGGGCTTCAGCCGCTGCCGCCCGGTGAAGTCTTCGGCTGTTGAATAAGGACACAAAAACGGACAGTGAATATATGGGTATTCCTTTGCCCTGGCTGAAACACAAAAAACAAACATGTAAATTAGAGCAAAATGTGTGCTGTAATACTTACTTTCTGCTTGCTAGCCTCCTAGCTTGGAGTTCCTCTCCTCCCCTCTGCTCAACTTGCGCTTCAGCCGCTGCCGCCGCCGCTCGTTGAATTCTTCTGCTGTTAGGACACAAAAAGGGACAGTGAATATATGTGGATTCCTTGTCCCTGGCTGAAAGAGAAAAACAAACATTAAATTTTTAGGGACATGGGGGATGACATTTACTTTCTGCTGGCTTGCCTCCTTGCATCCAGGATGTCCTGCGCCCTTTCATCGCCAGCATCAATTCTTCTGCTGTGAAATTAACAGACCAAAAAAAATTTGTTGATATATTTTGATTGTCCCTGTTTTAAAATATAACATTCAAACAACGACATTATTCCGACCACATGCAATCATTTTTTATAGCCATCAACAGTACCAGGGTAAACCGTATCCCTGGCCAAAAAAAAAAAAAAATATATGATAATAAAAACATGGAAATTTCACATAAGAGCATAATTAGCTAAGGTCAGAGGCAGCCAAAAAAATAACATTGCAACAAAAAGAAAAGTACATCAACATTTGTATACTAAACACAGGAAAATAATAGCAGCATGAGTAGATAAAACCGTGACAAGCCACAAAGAACAAAGATTGCAAACAAAAAAACATTAGCATAGTCAAACAATTCAACAGACCATGAGTAGATAAAACCATGACAGGCCACAAAGAAAAAATATTGCAAACAAAAAAACATTAGCATAGTCAAACAATTCAACAGACCATGAGTAGATAAAAACATGACAAGCCAACAAAAAAAAAAAAAAACATTTGCAAAAAAAAAAATGGAGAGAAACATTACCATAGTAAACACATGCACATTTCCGATAGTAGCATAAAAAACAACGACATAACTGGCCAAAAAAATTAATACTTTTTTAAAAAAAAAAAAAACATTTTGATACACAAATACATCCACATTTCAGATTGGCGCAGGGAGACAAAGCACATCACTGCTAAAAAACAGTACCAGTAGATCTACATTATCAACATTCACAACAATAGCAGTGAATACACAATAAAGTTCCCAAACAAATGCATTTTAAACTCGGGGACCCACCCCATCATCGGCAATTTAATTTCATTAAATACCTGGGGAACCAATCCCCATCACAGAAAAAAAATTACATATATAATGTACCAGGCCACAAAAAATAAACATCAGCTCACACAACATTGGTGACATATGTATTTTAAATTTTTGAATTTGGGGGTGGGTGGTTCATATTTACCGTCTGTTTTCCTGGCGCTCCATGGTACGGATCCTGGCTGCGAGTCCGGTGGCTGCGTCGGTGGCTGCGTCGGTGGCTGCGTCGGTGGCTCTCTGTGGCTCTCTGTGGCTGTGTCTGATGTCCCACCCAATTTTTTTTATATGTTTGCTGAGGGGTGGTACTTCCTTGTATCTGTTTGCTGTGGGCTGGTATATCAATTAACAAACCGGATGCGGCTACCGGATGCGGCGGACGCCGCGATGCGGCGCATTGCGGCATCCATAGACTTTCATTGTAAAAAAGAACCGCATGCGCCGCATCCGGCGCATGCGCTTTTTCGCCGCAGACAAAAAACGTTACATGCAACGTTTTTTCCAGACACCGTACGGTGACCAGACACCGCATCCGGCACCAACCGGACGCGCCGCAGTGACATGCGGCGCCATGCGGCGCTAATACAAGTCAATGGAAAAAAAAACCGCATGCGGCGCATACGGTTTTGTGATGCGGCGCTGCTAAAAAATGCCGGGGGCGCCGCAAGGGGAAAAACGGATGTGTGAAACCAGCCTTATCCATCATTAATGGATTCAGATATGTACTTGTATGCTTTTATGTACAACCGTATAGCAGATTCCTTAACTAATTTATTTTGTGGTTTGCATTGCTGTTAAACATGTTAATGTATGCGTTTATGTTTGTCAATTCTTTATTTATCTCGATATTTTTTTAACTGAAATCATCATCTTATGGTAGTAAAGCTTATCTTTCTCTTGTTTGGAGTATAGACATTTAAAATTCACACGTAACAAGGAAAATACTTGATCTACTGTTTAAACATCCTCCTTGACCCTGGGCTCCAACACTGCCAGTTGTTACCTAGAAGTGCTGTTAGCACAGTCAACACTTGCTCCTGTGTTACTGGGGTTCAGTAACACCAGCTGTTCCCCTGCTGTGTGTACGTCAAAAAGTCCTGCTGCCTCCACCCTGTCCTCCTCTCATCCCTGGGCTCCAACACCGCCAGTTGTTGCCTGGAAGTGCTGTTAGCACAGTCAACACTTGCTCCTGTGTTACTGGGGTTCAGTAATGTCAGCTGTTCCCCTGCTGTGTGTACGGCAAAAAGTCCTGCTGCCTCCACCCTGTTCTCTTCTCATCCCTGGGCTCCAACACCGCCAGTTGTTGCTCGGAAGTACTTGGCACGGGTACTGACTCCTGCCCAGCCTGGTTACAGCACGACAGCTGTTTCCTGGCAGTGTCAACGTCAATTAGCCTCCAATAAGTTGTCCTGTCGTGTTGCATTCTGGTTAGCCGACTATATGGTGCCTGCAGTTTTGGTCATTCCTATGTGTGCTGTGGATATGTAAATAAAGGCTGTTTCCGTTGTGACAATAGGACAAGCACCCACTGTAGGACTGTGTGATTCGGTAACTGCAGACTGCTTGCGGCCTGTCAACTTACATTTTCATGGGTGCCTTATGGTACCCGTCCGGGTTCCAGTACCGTCAACTGGTTCTCCGCAGTGCCTTTGGCCTAGGTGCCTCCATCTCGGTATCCGAGTTCCAGCAACGTCTGCTGGTCCTTGGTAGTGCTTTGGAGCACAGGTACCTCCTGCTTAGTAACCGTGTCCCAGTAACGTCAGCTGGTCCTCGGTTGTGCCATTGGCTCTTTTCCTTCTTCTGCCCCTCCGGGTTCCAGCACAGTCTGCTGGTCCTCGTTACTTGCATTGGCTCTTGTACCTTCTGCTACCCGTCCGGGTTCCAGTACAGTCAACTGGTTCTCCGCAGTGCCTTTGGCCTAGGTACCTCCATCTCGGTATCCGAGTTCCAGCAACGTCTGCTGGTCCTTGGTAGTGCTTTGGAGCACAGGTACCTCCTGCTTAGTAACTGTGTCCCAGTAACGTCAGCTGGTCCTCGGTTGTGCCATTGGCTCTTTTCCTTCTGCTGCCCCTCCGGGTTCCAGCACAGTCAGCTGGTCCTCGTTACTTGCATTGGCTCTTGTACCTTCTGCTACCTGTCCGGGTTCCAGTACCGTCAACTGGTTCTCGGAAGTTAGTCAGCCTTCTTGTACCTTCAGCTACATTTACAAATTGAAGATTTTTTAAATGTTTTTTTGGGTAATCACTCTGGATCTCCAACAATGAAGACGACGACCCTGATGACCACCCCGAAGAAGATGACGACCACAAGGACGACGAGCATCAAGCCAACCAGCCTGAACACCATCACAAAGAAGAAATAAAAGATTACCCAGAAGAACATCACCAACAGGACAAAGAAAGTTAAGACAAACTACAAGATACAGAAAAAGAGGCAGAAGAACAATAAGCAGAAGATCAAAAAGCAGAAGAACATTAAGTATAAGACCAAAATGAAGAGCAAAATATATGCTCTAAATTATAAGCAGAAGAAGACTAAGCAGTGTATGGGGGTGAGTCCGTTCCTCCTCGTGGTGCCCCTGGAAAATGCCTGCTGCTGCTGCAGGCTAAACTGAACACGGACAAATACTGTTGTAATTTAAATCTTTTGTGACAGCAAGAACGGAAGGATGAAAAATTCATACTTTTACAGATTACAAGTACAGGAATCTCTGTCACAAATAAGAATATGATGAAGAAGATGAAGATGAAGTAGAATATGAAGAAGAATAATAGTTTAATAAGAACAATATGAGTAATGTTAACAAAAAGATGAATAGCAAGAAGTTTAAGAAGAAGATAAAGAAGGTGAAGATGAAGAATAATTTGATGAAAAAGATGATGCTGCTGAAGATTATGAAGGAGAAGTGTGTCAAAAGTTAAAAAGGTGAAGAGCATGGAAGTTGTGAAATATACATATTTGCCAAAATAGAAAAAACGTTAACAACATTGTCAATTTCTTCGTCAATCCGAACATCTTTAAAAAAAAATATTAATGCTATTCCATTTGATTGGGTTAAACATCTATGCCTTTAATGTCTCCTCAACCTCCCCCAATACATTCTACATTACTCTTTGTTGTTTTCCTTCATGTACAATTAACCAACAAGGCAAGAATGGGTTTTTTTAATTCCGATATTTTGTTCCCATAGACTTACATTGGATTTCCGGTATCGGTATCGGGTATCGCCGATATTTTTTGGGTATCGGCGATACCATTCCGATTCCGATAATTTTGGATATCGGAAAGTATCGCTCAACTCTAGTCGGTAGTGCATGTAGTCGGACGAGAGGAAGAGAGGAGTCTGGAGACTTCTTCTGTGATGGGATCAAATGTGGAAATTGAGCCAGGGGAAATGCAGGGAGGGATGGGAGTCACAGCACTTGTTGGTTGAGAGCAGATTTCCTGACGGATAGTATCTATTTTTTCTATAAAGTGGGAGGCCAGGTCATCAGCACAAATGTCTGTGATAGGGGCTTGTGCTTTTGGCCTGAGGAGGGAGTGAAAAGTGTCAAAAAGTTTCTTGGGGTTGTTGGCTAGTGAGGAGATCAGGGTGGTAAAGTAGGTCTGTTTGGCGAGGTGAAGGGCAGCATTATAAGTTCTTAACATGAATTTAAAGTGGATGAAGTCTTCTGGTGTGCGGGTTTTTCTCCAAAGGCGTTCAGCACTCCTAGAGCATCGCTGAAGAAGTTGAGTTTGCAATGTGAGCCAGGGCTTTTTTTACTGTGTGTTTGGAAGTTCTGAGGGTGAGCGGTGCTACTTGGTCAAGGGTGCTTCTAAGAGTGTCATTGTAGTGATGAACAGCCAGATTAGGACAAGAAAAAGAGGAGATTGGGGACAGCGATGAGTGTTATGATTTGGTAGCTGAGGAGTGCAGGAAAAAAAGGCAATACACCAGAGCAGTTGGAATCTATGAGATTGCAGTACCCTGACTAACCACCACAACTAGAGGCAGCCGTGGAGCGTTCCTACGTTGGTCCTAGACGCCTCGTCACAGCCTGAGAAACTAACTACACCTAAAGATAGAAAGAGGAAAGCTATCTGCCCCGGAGCAGATCCCCAAAGAACATAGAAAGCCCCCAAACATGTAATGGCTGTTAGACAAGAAGAAATACTGACACAGACAGAAAATAGTATGAGCAAAAGTTGGGGCCCAAACTATCTAAATAGAAAAGGATAAGAAGGGCACTTACTGCAATCCCAAAAAACCCTGAAAAGCACCAACTCTACTAATTTCAAAAACACCTGAGATCACACGACCTCTACCACCTAAATTAGTTCTCTGGTGTAACAAAATCAAAACAGCAGCCACTGAAAAAATTGGAAAAAGCAAATGTACAAAATATCAGTGGCTGAACTAAACTGAGAGGGCAAAAGCCCCCGGAGGGGACCCAGAAGGCCCCCACAGAAGTGCAGGACAAAATGCAAAAATCAAGCACAAAAACAAAAAGAAGAAAATGTCTTATCTGTTAGCAGGAGATGCAGAAACGACACAGCAGGCTATAAAGGAAACAGGAATCAAGGATTGAGACCAGAACAATTGATCACCGGCAACCCTGATGGGAAGGCGACTCCCTTAAATAAGACCAGTCAGTAACACCTGATTCCCAATCCTCACAATCTTCACTGGACAGTCCAGTACCGCTTGTAACCACCAGAGGGAGCCCCCTCTCAGAACTCACCTCAAGTCCATTCACAACAGTACCCCCCTTGAGGAGGGGTCACCGAACCCTCACTTGAGCAACCAGGTCGGTCAGGATGAGTTCTATGATACGCACGGATGAGTCTCTAGCATGGATGTCCGAAGCAAACACCCAAGAATTGTCTTCCTGACCATAACCTCTCCACTTAACCAAATACTGGAGTTTCCGTCTAGAAAAACGAGAATTCAATATTTTCTCAACCACAAACTCAATATTGCCCTCAACCAGAACAGGGTCAGGAGGCAAAGCAGTAGGAACCACTGGCTCAACAAACCTCTTCAACAAGGACTTGTGGAACACGTTATGGATCTTAAATGTCCCTGGAAGAAGCAAACGAAAAGAAACAGGATTAAGAATCTCCATGATCTTATAAGGTCCAATGAACCTAGGCTTAAATTTAGGAGATGCCACTCTCATAGGAATATTTTTTGAGGACAACCAGACCAAGTCCCCCACTTTAAACCGAGGACCATCAGTCCTATGCCGGTTAGCAAACCGCTGGGCCCTCTCCTGAGAGAGGGACAACCTCTCCACTACCTGGTCCCAAATCTGTTGCATACGCTCCACAACAGAGTCAACACCTGGACAGGCAGAAGCCTCCGTCTGTCCTGAAGAAAATCGAGGGTGAAACCCAGAATTACAGAAAAATGGAGACATCAAAGTGGCAGAGCTAGCCCTATTATTAAGAGCAAACTCAGCCAAAGGCAAAAAAGAGACCCAGTCATCCTGATCAGCAGACACAAAGCATCTTAGATAAGTCTCCAATGTCTGGTTTGTTCTCTCAGTTTGACCATTGGTCTGAGGATGAAACGCCGAGGAGAAAGACAACTGAACACCAAGCTTAGAACAAAAGGTCCTCCAAAATCTGGAAACAAACTGGACTCCTCTGTCAGACACAATCTTCTCAGGAATGCCGTGTAAACGAACCACGTGCTGAAGGAACAAAGGCACCAATTCAGAGGAGGAAGGCAACTTAGGTAATGGCACAAGATGTATCATCTTGGAAAACCTATCACAAATCACCCAGATGATGGTCATTCTCTGAGAAACAGGGAGGTCGGAAATGAAATCCATAGAGATATGGGTCCATGGTCTCTTGGGCACAGGCAATGGCATCAACAAACCACTAGAGCGAGAGCAAGGCTTGGAGCGAGAGCAAGTCCCGCAGGACTGCACAAATTCCCTGACATCACGAGACAAGGTAGGCCACCAAAAGGACCGACTAACCAAGTCTCTGGTACCAAAAATTCCGGGATGACCGGCCAACGCGGAACAATGAATCTCAGACATCACACTCTTTTTCCACTGGTCCGGGACAACAATTTCCCAACAGGGCAGCGCTCGAGCCTATCCTCCTGACACCCCTCCAGAGCCAGTCTCAAATTGGGCGAGATGGCGGAAAGAACTACACCTTCTTTCAAAATAACAGAAGGATCAGATACCTCAGGAGAGTCTGCAAGGAAACTTCTCGAGAGGGCATCCGCCTTAACATTCTTAGTGCCAGGAAGAAAGGAAACCACAAAATTAAAACGTGTGAAAAACAAGGCCCACCTGGCCTGTCTAGGATTAAGTCGCTTGGCAGATTCCAGATAAACCAGATTCTTATGGTCAGTAAGGACCACCACCTGATGTTTGGCTCCCTCCAGCCAATGTCTCCACTCTTCAAAAGCCCACTTCATGGCCAATAACTCCCGATTACCCACATCATAATTACGTTCAGTAGGAGAAAATTTTCGAGAGAAATAGGCACAAGGGTTACTTTTAGAGGTCTCTGGATCTCTTTGGGACAAAACGGCACCTGCCCCAATTTCAGAGGCATCAACCTCCACCTGAAATGGCAGAGAAACATCAGGCTGCCGTAGAACAGGAGCAGAAGTGAATCTCTGCTTAAGTTCCTGAAATGCAGAGACTGCCTCAGGAGGCCAATTCACCACATCAGAACCCTTTTTGGTCAAATCAGTTAATGGTTTAACAATAACCGAGAAATTACCAATAAATTTACGATAAAAATTGGCAAAACCCAAAAATCTTTGAAGAGCCTTTAATGAAGTAGGTTGGACCCAATCACAGATGGCCTGAACCTTGACCGGGTCTATTTCAATAACAGATGGGGACAAAATGAATCCCAAAAATGAGATCCTCTGTACGCCAAAAAGACACTTTGATCCCTTCACCAATGACTCCTTGATATAAGACCGCATAGCGTCATGTTCAGGTACAGACAAGTTAAAAAGGCGACCTTTAGGGAATTTACTACCAGGCACTAATTCAATAGCGCAGTCATAGCTCCTATGGGGAGGCAAGGATGCAGATTTACTTTCGCTAAACACATCAGAAAAATCAATCAAAAAGTCAGGAACATCCTGAGCCTGGGGGGAGGCAGAAAAAACAGGAGTGTTGGTATTAACACATTGGCAGCCCCAACTGGTTACAGACACAGATTTCCAATCCAAAACAGGATTATGAGACTGTAACCAAGGGAAACCCAGCACGATAATGTCATGCAGATTATACAGAACCAAAAATTTGCAGCTCTCCTGATGATCAGGTTCAACCCTCATTATCACCTGAGTAGAGAACTGAGGTTTATTCTCAGCCAAAGGGGTAGAATCGATCCCCAGTAGGGGAATAGACTTCTGTAGGGGTATCAAGGGAAACCCGCAACGTTTAGCAAAATCAAAATCCATCAGGTTAATAGCTGCTCCCGAATCAACGAAAGCCTGAGCAGAAAATGAGGACAGAGAGCATATCAGAGTAACAGTTAATAAAAACTTAGTCTGAACACTACCCAAGACAACTGAGCGTGCAAAACGTCTTCCCCGCTTAGGGCAGACTGAAATAGCATGAGAGGCATCACCACAGTAGAAACATAACCCATTGCGCTTTCGAAACTCATGACGCTGTGCCCAGAAACCACTCTATCACACTGCATGGGTTCAGAAGCAGGTTCACAAGGCAACACTATTCCACGCATACTTCTCCGCTCACGCAAACGTCTGTCAATTTGAATCGCTAATGACATAGAATCATTGAGACCAGAGGGGACAGGGAATCCCACCATAACATCCTTTACATTATCTGACAGACCCTTCTGAAAAAGGGCTGCCAAAGCGTCGTCATTCCATTTGGTCAGGACTGCCCACCTGCGGAATCTCTGACAGTATAACTCAGCGTCATCAAGCCCCTGATTTAATGCCAACAAGGCTTTTTCAGCTTGATCAGTGACATTAGGCTCATCGTACAATAACCCCAAGGCCTGAAAAAATGCATCAACATCACTCAAAACAGGATCCCCAGGTGTCAGGGAAAAAGCCCAATCCTGAGGATCGCCGCGCAGGAGAGAGATGACAATTTTAACCTGCTGCGCTGCGTTCCCTGAGGACTTAGATTTTAAGGCAAAAAACAATTTACAATTATTTTTGAAATTCAGAAACTTGGCTCGATCCCCCAAAAACAAATCTGGCATGGGAATCCTAGGTTCCACATCAGGCAACCTAGCAAGATAGGTAGCAATACTCCGAACCTCAGTGGCAAGCTGATCCACACGGCACGACAGACAACTGTGCAAACTCCATTGAGAGAAAAAAAAATCCTCCCCAGCACCCAGAGATACAGAGGGAAAAAAAATGCAACAAACAGAAAAATATCTCTGACAACTCTGACAACCTTTTTTTTTTCTTTCACAATATTTTTCCCTTCTGTGAGTACCATATAATTTTCAGTTTTGGCCGGTGATACTGTTATGATTTGGTAGCTGAGGAGTGCAGGTAAAAAAGGCAATACACCAGAGCAGTTGGAATCTATGAGATTGCAGTACCCTGACTAACCACCACAACTAGAGGCAGCCGTGGAGCGTTCCTACGTTGGTCCTAGACGCCTCGTCACAGCCTGAGAAACTAACTATACCTAAAGATAGAAAGAGGAAAGCTATCTGCCCCGGAGCAGATCCCCAAAGAACATAGAAAGCCCCCAAACATGTAATGGCGGTTAGACAAGAAGAAATACTGACACAGACAGAAAATAGTATGAGCAAAAGTTGGGGCCCAAACTATCTAAATAGAAAAGGATAGGAAGGGCACTTACTGCAATCCCAAAAAACCCTGAAAAGCACCAACTCTACTAATTTCAAAAACACCTGAGATCACACGACCTCTACCACCTAAATTAGTTCTCTGGTGTAACAAAATCAAAACAGCAGCCACTGAAAAAACTGGAAAAAGCAAATGTACAAAACATCAGTGGCTGAACTAAACTGAGAGGGCAAAAGCCCCCGGAGGGGACCCAGAAGGCCCCCACAGAAGTGCAGGACAAAATGCAAAAATCAAGCACAAAAACAAAAAGGAGAAAATGTCTTATCTGTTAGCAGGAGATGCAGAAACGACACAGCAGGCTACAAAGGAAACAGGAATCAAGGATTGAGACCAGAACAATTGATCACCGGCAACCCTGATGGGAAGGCGACTCCCTTAAATAAGACCAGTCAGTAACACCTGATTCCCAATCCTCACAATCTTCACTGGACAGTCCAGTACCGCTTGTAACCACCAGAGGGAGCCCCCGCTCAGAACTCACCTCAAGTCCATTCACAACAGATGAGTGTAGGAGTCTGAAAGTGTCTGAGGGTTAATGGCTTGTAGATTTCTGAATGTGTGGTAGGTAGGAGTGCTCTGGGGTGGTCGAGGATTTGTGAGGGTGAAGGAGAGAATGTTGTGGTCAGAGAGTGGAAGCGGTGAGTTATTTAGGTGGGAGATTGAACAGAGGCGGACAAAGACCAGGTCAAGGGTGTTACCATCCTTGTGTGTCTCAGAGTTTGAAAGCTGTGAGAGGCCTAGAGAAGTGGTTAGTGATAGAAGCTGAGATGCAGATATGGAAGTAGGGCTGTTAATGGGGATGTTGAAGTCTCCAAGGATAAGGGTTGGTAGTTCTGAGGACATGAAGTGCGGCAGCCAGGCTGAGAAGTTGGCAAGGAACCGGGTGGGCGAGCCTGGGGGCCGATATATGACCGCTACTCTGAGGGAGAGGGGACGAAAGAGCCTGATAGTGTGGACCTGAAAAGAAGGGAATGAGAGTGATGGAATTGGGGGGATGGCCTGGAAAGTGCATTGTGGGGACAGGAGTATGCCAACTCCACCACCATGTCTGTTTGCGGGTCTCGGGGAATGGGAGAACTGTAAGCCACCATAGGAAATGGCAGCAGGGGAGACCGTGTCAGAATCCTGAATTCAGGTTTCAGTGAGGGCCAACAGATGAAGAGAGTTGTTCAGAAAGTAGTTGTGCAGGAAGGATAGCTTGTTGCATGCAGACCGTGGATTCCAGAGGGCACAATTGAAAGAAGGAGATGAGGGATTGCAAGCAATATTAATAAGATTATTATGGTTTCGATATGAGGTAGGGTAGGGATTGAGGTTGGGTGATGGTGGACCAGGGTTGGGGGAGATGTCCCCTGAAATCAGTAGGAGTAGGAAGATAAAGAGCAGGTAGTTGTTGGAGTTGTAAGTAGGTTTTTTCTGTGATGTGTTTGGGCAAGATGGGCTGAGGTTTCTCAGGAAGGTGAGGAGTGCATGGGAGCTGTACATGGGAGAGGGCAGTATGGAGGGGCTGATGTGTATGAGTCGTGATGGAGGGGGGATGGGGCGGTGAATGTGGATGGCAAGGGAACACAGGAGGATAGGGATAAAGTACATAATTAAAAAGAAAGCAAAGTGTGGGGTACCTGATTCCAGCCCTGATTAACTGCCATGGATAACTGCCGTTTACACGATGCTTATTGTCAAGTATAGTGTACAGTTCCTATAGCGTCTTGTGCTTGGGTGCGAGGAAAACACAGGAGACATAGGTTGAAATGAAATGACTTGTATTACTTCATACAAGCATGCTGAAAAGTTCACACAGTTTGCAGGAACAGAGTCAGGAGACACAGCAGGCCAGAGTAATTTCAAGCACTACAATAAATCTCCAAAGCAGGTTCAGGATCTCTTCTCTGTACCGTAATTCCTCTGCAAACATGGATTCACCAAACAGCAGGTTTCCAGAGTCCAAAAGTGTTCAAAGGTTCCTCAGTAGGGAATAGCTGGAGTACAAATTCAAGATTTCCAGGAGTCAGGTCAAAGACTGACTGAGGCTTGATTCAGGAGCACTGATTGTTCAGCTGAGGCTGCTTAAGAAGCAAGAGGGAAGAATCAGGGCGGGAACATGAAAACTGGAACTCCATATTAACTGAGGGCAAGAGCTGCAGAAAGACAGAAAGCAAAATGGCCGACGGAAAACTGAGTTTCAAGGAACATGTCAACAGAGACAAAGAACCTTACATTACTCCCCCCTTAGGGACAACCTCCGGATGACCTCAGACCAGGCTTGTCAGGGTACCTCTGATGAAACTGGCGGAGCAGGCGAGGAGCATTTACATTGTTGACTGGTTCCCATGAGTTGTCCTCCACTGGGTAGCCCTGCCATTTAATCAAATATTGCAACTGATTTCTGCACAACCTGGAATCTAGAATCCTTTCCACCATAAATTCTTCCTGACCATCGACCAGCACTGGGTCAGGGCAAGGAGAAGAACGTCCAGGAAACGTATTGGGTGTTGCAGCCTTTAGTAGGGATACATGAAAGACAGGGTGGATTCTCATAGTTCTGGGCAGTTGAAGACGACAAGCAACAGCACTTATAATCTTACTGATCTTATAAGGTCCAATGTACTTATGTCCCAATTTAGACGATGGAATCTTTAATTTAAGATTTCTGGTTGACAGCCAGACCAAATCTCCTACCTTGAAAGCTGGTGCAGGTTTACGAAATTTATCTGCTGCTTTCTTGTACCTTTCCTGAGCCAATTCTAGATTTTCCTTTAGAAGATCCATATTCTTTTGTAAAGAAGTGATTCTTTCAGCCACTGCCGGCAAGGGCGTATCTATGGGAAATCGAGGAAGAATGTTAGGATGATAACCTAGATTGGAGTAAAAAGGAGACTGCTTAGTGGAGGCGCTCTGAGAGTTGTTATAAGAGAACTCAGCCAGTGGAAGTAGATCCACCCAATCATCTTGTAGGTGGCAGATAAAGCAGCGGAGATACTGCTCCAGGGTCTGATTGGTTCGTTCTGTCTGTCCATTAGTCTGAGGATGAAAAGCAGAAGAAAGGTTTACTTTAATGTCCAATGCTGCACAGAAATTTTGCCAAAACCTTGAAGTGAATTGCACCCCTCGATCCGAAATGACCTCATCCGGTACTCCATGTAAGCGAAACACATTCTTAATCATCAAGTCTGATGTCTGTTTTGCAGTGGGTAAGCCGACACAAGGGATAAAATGAGCTGCCTTTGTTAGACGGTCAACCACCACTAGAATGGTGTTCTTCCCTTGAGAGGTTGGTAACTCCACAATGAAGTCCATAGAAATGGATCCCCACGGGCGGGACGGGGTGGGAAGAGGTTGCAACAGACCAGTTGGTGAGGAGCGAGGTGTTTTGCATCTTGCACAGACTTCACATGAAGTGACATAGTTTAAAACATCTTTCCTGTAAGTGGGCCACCAAAAGAAACGAGAAAGAAATTCTTGTGTCTTTAGAATTCCCCTATGCCCGGCTATCTTGGAATCGTGGATGAGTTACAATACTCTCAATCTGACTGTTTCAGGTATATACAGACGTTGTCCCTTAATCCACACACCATTCTTAAAGACAAGACTTACGTCCCTTGGGGGTTGAGCCAACAAAGAATCCGCATGGTATGCTTCCTTGATGTCCTTAAGTAGGTCTTGATTATGAATCACTCCCAGGAATCTAGAGTCAGGAAGAATAGTCTTAGGAGGAGTAAGTGGACGTGTCTCTGCTGAATGAATCCTAGAGAGTGCATCAGCCTTTCCATTGCGCGATCCTGGTCTATAAGAAATGACAAAATTAAATTGGTTTAGGAAAAGATTCCAGCGAGCCTGGCGAGGAGTCAGGCACTTAGCCGACCTGATAAATTCAAGGTTACGATGGTCTGTCAGGACGACTATTTGCTGTGCAGCTCCCTGAAGAAGGTGTCTCCATTCCTTGAAGGCGGCAATAATGGCCAACAATTCTCTATTGCCCACATCGTAGTTCCTCTCAGCCGAAGACAACTGCTGGGAAAAGAAGGCACAGGGATGCAAGACATTCTTCTCACCTGTTCTCTGAGAGAGTATAGCTCCAACGGCACAGTCTGAAGCATCCACCTCTATTATGAAGGCAAGCTCGGGGTTGGGATGTACTAAGATAGGTGCGGTGGTAAATTTATCCTTTAAACAGAAAAATGCTTCCTGAGCTTGCAGGGTCCAGGAGAACCTAGACTGTTTCCGGGTAAGTTGGGTGATAGGTGACACTACCTCAGAAAATTTTTAATGAAACGTCTATAGAAGTTGGCAAACCCGATGAAGCGCTGCACCTCCTTCACATTTCTAGGAATTGGCCAATCCTTGATGGCTTGGGTCTTGCTTCCATCCATACTAATCCCTTGCGTAGATAGTACATACCCCAGAAATTGAATTTCGGTCCTATGGAATTCACACTTTTCAAGTTTGATGTAGAGATGGTTTTGTCTTAGGCGTTCTAAGACCATTCTCACATGTCCATGATGTTCCTCTGTGGAGTTAGAAAAAATTAGAATATCATCCAGATAAATCACCACAAATGTATCTAGGAGATCCCTGAAGATATCATTCACGAAGTGTTGGAAAGTGGCTGGGGCGGTACTCAGGCCAAAAGGCATAACTAGATATTCAAAGTGTCCATAGCGTGACCTGAAAGCAGTCTTCCATTCATCCCCAGTTCTAATACGGACCAAGTTATAGGCCCCACGGAGATCCAGTTTAGAGAAAATTTTGGCATGCCGCACTCTCTCCAACAACTCAGGGATTAAAGGCAATGGATAACGGTTTCTAATAGTAATCTTATTGAGTTCCCTATAGTCTATGCAGGGTCTCAGAGATCCATCTTTCTTCTTCACAAAGAAGATGGGTGCACCTGCGGGAGATGAAGAGGGACGTATGAAGCCCTTGGCTAAATTTTCGTCTATATAATCCTTCAAAGCTTTTAGCTCGGGCCCCGCTAGGGGGTAGATCTTACCAAAAGGTATCTCGGCTCCAGGCAATAATTCAATTGGACAATCATATGTACGGTGAGGAGGAAGCTGATCAGCGTTCTTCTTGTCACATAAATCCACATAGTCCTGGTATACAGCTGGTAGTTCAGGGACTGACATGGTTCCTTTAGGAACAGAGCAAGCTGAAACACCTTGACTCATCTGTTTCTCCGGAAAGTGTAATTCCTTGGTCTCCCAGTTAATCGTAGGATTCTGCGCCTGCAGCCATGGTAGCCCTAGAATAATGGGAAAGTGGGGAGAAGAGATAAGCATAAAAGACATTTTCTCCTGATGATCTTTACCCATAAGGACCCTCAAAGGCTCTGTTTCTTGATCCACTGGTCCAGAAGTCAGTAGAGAGCCATCCACAGTCTCCATCTGTACTGGAGTAGCCTTCTTCACTGAACGTATCCCCTGTTTCAGAGCAAAGGAGATATCCATAAAATTTCCACTTGCTCCTGAGTCGATCATAGCAGAGCTAGACACCCAGACTGAGTTAACCCAGAGTTTGATGGAAAGGAAGCAATGAGAATTGTTTCTTTTACAACTCAGCTGGGACATCGCTGAGGAAACTTGAAAAATTGCAGCGTTTATACCGTCATCGTCCCCAGAACTAACAGAGTTTAAGTCCGAGAAATCAAGATCTCTTGCAGCAGATCTCTCTGGAGCCTGAGGCTCGGACATGACAGAGCTCCTCTCGCAACACTCACAGTGAATGACTGCTGCAGTAGTCTTACGAGAACGGCTGGGGCAGTTTATAATGAAGTGCCCTGACTTACCACAGTAGAAACATAGATTTTCCTTTATACGATGTTCTTTGCGTGCATCACTAACCCGTCTTTGTAAAGAGTCCACCTGCATGGGTTCAGGTTCTGGTTCCCTTGTGATCCTACTCAAAGGTTCCTTAGCTGAGGAGGGAGGTAGTAAAAGGTTAGTGCGATTATTTTCGAACCATCTCTCTTGTCTGCGTTCAGTCAGACGAGCATCAATACGAATACAATAGTTAATAAAGTCACCTAACGCAGTGGGAGGGTCGGCACGAGCAAGTTCATCCTTAATCAGTGGAGACAACCCTTTCCGAAAAATAGATTTCTTAGCGGAAGTGTCCCAAGTGGTATCAAGAGCCCATCTCCTGAAATCCAGGGCATATTCGGCTACTGAACGCTTACCTTGGCGCAAAGTTAACATGGCTGCTTCAGCTGTTGCACCTCGATTGGGGTCATTAAACACCTGCCCCATGGCTGAAATAAAAGCATCAAGGTGATTCAAACAATCATCCTCAGTCTCAATCAGAGGGTTTGCCCACATCAAAGCCTTATTGGTAAGCAACATGATTATAGTAAGCACTTTGGATCGTTCAGTGGGAAATTGTGAAGCATGTGCAGAGAAAAATAAATTGCATTGATTAATAAATCCCCTGAATTTCTCACGTTCACCGCCAAAACGAAAAGGAGGTAATTTGGGGATCCCAGAACTCGGGGTTATGGCAGGAGCCTGGGCTCGTTCCTCTAGAGCCTCAATCCTGGCTCGCAATTCCTGGGTAGTCTGTCCAAACACTTGCAAATTATGATTAGTGAGGTCCTGTAGGCTTGCAAAACGGGTTTTTAAAGTCTGTACATCTGAAAGGATTGTATCAGTCACTCCGCAAAGTTCCTTTATGCGGGCCTCCATCTTCCAGATCTTTTAAGGCAGAAGTGCTGGAAGGCGAAGAGGAAAGGAAAAAAAAAAAAAAATAGTGTTTACCTGTGGCAACACTGCAGAGTAAAATTTTAAGGGAATGCGCTCACCTGGAATGGTTGTGAGAAGTCACAACCACTGTCATCACATAAGGTATTTAAACGGACATCTGATATCCACAGTCACAGCAGACACGGCTTTCCCAGACCCAGCAGACACTAAACATTGGCTCCTGAATCTTGTCAAGTATAGTGTACAGTTCCTATAGCGTCTTGTGCTTGGGTGCGAGGAAAACACAGGAGACATAGGTTGAAATGAAATGACTTGTATTACTTCATACAAGCATGCTGAAAAGTTCACACAGTTTGCAGGAACAGAGTCAGGAGACACAGCAGGCCAGAGTAATTTCAAGCACTACAATAAATCTCCAAAGCAGGTTCAGGATCTCTTCTCTGTACCGTAATTCCTCTGCAAACATGGATTCACCAAACAGCAGGTTTCCAGAGTCCAAAAGTGTTCAAAGGTTCCTCAGTAGGGAATAGCTGGAGTACAAATTCAAGATTTCCAGGAGTCAGGTCACAGACTGACTGAGGCTTGATTCAGGAGTAGTGTTGAGCATTCCGATACCGCAAGTATCGGGTATCGGCCGATATTCGCTGAATCGGAATTCCGATACTTAGTTCCGATATTTTCCATATATCGTATACCGGAATCGGAAGTTCCCATAATTCTTTGAGAGACAATGTGATTTTAGTCAGCCAATGAGGAATCCTAAGAAGTGTGGGCACATCCTGTACTGCTGCGGTCATGTTAACTAATGGCATGGCTGTGATTGGATGCTGAAATGATGTCAGAATGCACTATAAAAGGCGCCGCCGCCATTTTAGCGTCACTGTGCTGTGAACTCAGTTAGGGAAAGAACGCTGCTCTGCTGACTCTGAGGGACAGTTAGAGATTGCGATTTAGTGTACTGTGCTTTAGGCAGGCTAGCACCAACCGCTGTGTAAAGCTTCTTTTTGCCTGCAGTGTTGTTTTAACAGCTCTGCAAGGTGTGTGTGAGTGCAGGTGACGCTGCAGTTTGCTCTGCATGCAACGCTGTCTGTAGGCATCTGCACGTGTCACTCACAGACTCTTTTTTTTTTTCTTCAGTGTATAAAAGGCGCCGCCGCCATTTTAGCGTCACTGTGCTGTGAATTCAGTAAGGGACAGAACGCTGCTGTGCTGACTCTGAGGGACAGTTAGAGATTGCGATTTAGTGTACTGTGCTTTAGGCAGGCTAGTTTACCACCGGCTGTGTAAAGCTTCCTTTTGCCTGCAGTGTTGTTTTAACAGCTCAGCAAGGTGTGTGTGAGTGCAGGTGACGCTGCAGTTTGCTCTGTATGCAACGCTGTCTGTAGGCATCTGCACGTGTCACTCACAGACTCTTTTTTTTTTCTTCATTGTAATTCTTGCTGCTCCATGTAATTGAAATAATAGTGTGACGCGCTTCCATCCGTATACAATACCTTGGTTGCAAACACTATAGAAGTCCACAATGGAGCCTTTCACAGCAAGTGAACAGTTGTGTTTCAGTGTTCACTGCAGTCTGTAATTTTTTTTTTTTTTTTTTGAGTGCAGATCACGCTCCAGTTACTTCAACTAATGCTGCGTGTACTCTGCTGAGTGTCTGTCACTGGCTCATCCTTGTAATTTTTCAAAAATTGCTGCTGCTTTATTCTATTTTAAATTTACAAAAATATATTAGTGTGACGCTCTTCCATCAAAATACAATACATTGCTTGCAAACTTAATAGAAGTCCACAAAAAGGCCTTTCACAGCAAGTGAACAGTTGTGTTTCAGTGTTCACTGTAGTCTGAGGTTTCATTTTTTTGTAGGAGTGTAGATCCCGCTCCACTTCAACCACCGCAGCGTGTACTCTGCTGAGTGTCTGTCACTGGCTCATCCTTGTAATTTTTCAAAAATTGCTGCTGCTTTATTCTATTTTAAATTTACAAAAATATATTAGTGTGACGCTCTTCCATCAAAATACAATACATTGCTTGCAAACTTAATAGAAGTCCACAAAAAGGCCTTTCACAGCAAGTGAACAGTTGTGTTTCAGTGTTCACTGTAGTCTGAGGTTTCATTTTTTTGTAGGAGTGTAGATCCCGCTCCACTTCAACCACCGCAGCGTGTACTCTGCTGAGTGTCTGTCACTGGCTCATCCTTGTAATTTTTCAAAAATTGCTGCTGCTTTATTCTATTTTAAATTTACAAAAATATATTAGTGTGACGCTCTTCCATCAAAATACAATACATTGCTTGCAAACTTAATAGAAGTCCACAAAAAGGCCTTTCACAGCAAGTGAACAGTTGTGTTTCAGTGTTCACTGTAGTCTGAGGTTTCATTTTTTTGTAGGAGTGTAGATCCCGCTCCACTTCAACCACCGCAGCGTGTACTCTGCTGAGTGTCTGTCACTGGCTCATCCTTGTAATTTTTCAAAAATTGCTGCTGCTTTATTCTATTTTAAATTTACAAAAATATATTAGTGTGACGCTCTTCCATCAAAATACAATACATTGCTTGCAAACTTAATAGAAGTCCACAAAAAGGCCTTTCACAGCAAGTGAACAGTTGTGTTTCATGTTTCACTGTAGTCTGAGGTTTCATTTTTTTGTAGGAGTGTAGATCCCGCTCCACTTCAACCACCGCAGCGTTGTACTCTGCTGAGTGTCTGTCACTGGCTCATCCTTGTAATTTTTCAAAAATTGCTGCTGCTTTATTCTATTTTAAATTTACAAAAATATATTAGTGTGACGCTCTTCCATCAAAATACAATACATTGCTTGCAAACTTAATAGAAGTCCACAAAAAGGCCTTTCACAGCAAGTGAACAGTTGTGTTTCAGTGTTCACTGTAGTCTGAGGTTTCATTTTTTTGTAGGAGTGTAGATCCCGCTCCACTTCAACCACCGCAGCGTGTACTCTGCTGAGTGTCTGTCACTGGCTCATCCTTGTAATTTTTCAAAAATTGCTGCTGCTTTATTCTATTTTAAATTTACAAAATATATTAGTGTGACGCTCTTCCATCAAAATACAATACATTGCTTGCAAACTTAATAGAAGTCCACAAAAAGGCCTTTCACAGCAAGTGAACAGTTGTGTTTCAGTGTTCACTGTAGTCTGAGGTTTCATTTTTTTGTAGGAGTGTAGATCCCGCTCCACTTCAACCACCGCAGCGTGTACTCTGCTGAGTGTCTGTCACTGGCTCATCCTTGTAATTTTTCAAAAATTGCTGCTGCTTTATTCTATTTTAAATTTACAAAAATATATTAGTGTGACGCTCTTCCAGAGGACAGCGTTTGTTGGCCATTTGTGAGTCTGCAGCACATGGTTGATTTCATGCTGCACTGCCTGAGAAACGACCGTTGCATCGGCCACATTCTCACCACGTCAGATTATTGGGTGTACACCCTCCTAGACCCTCGCTACTGGGACAACTTACAAAGCCTCATCACACCGTTGAACCGGGACCGTAAAATGTTGGAGGACCAAGACACACTGTTGAAATCCATAATGTTCTCCATTCCAGCCGAGAGCGCTGCTGCTGCTACTGCTTTACAAAGCAGCTCTGTGCATCGAGGCATTGTAGACACCTCTGCAACAAGAGAGAGCACAAGCAGCGCCTCTGCACAGGGCAAGAGCTGTATGTTACAAATGTGGCGAAGTTTTGTGACAGCGCCACCAAGGTGTACACCATAGTGATGGGAAATCTAGTTAATTTTGGTGATTAGTTCACCATGAACTAGTTCACTGAAAAGATTAGTTCAAAAGATTAGTTCATTTAGTTCAGTTTTTCTCCACCCTATCCTGTGAGGAGCTGATAGGAAATGCATCATGTGACCTCTGAACTAGATGAACTGCTGAACAAAATGTTCTATTGAGAATGACTCAGGACAGCCTAGTTCAATCTGATGCCTCTGACTGAGCCCAGCAGTGCCACATAATGATTGTGTATGAGGGGGCTGAGAAGCAGTTCAGCATCCACCATTTTAAGAACAGAACAGGGGTCAGTGTTAAAGATTTTAGCAAGACTGATCTTCTAGGCTAGAGGCATGAACTACACACAGAAACACTCTCTCATACACACATATGAGCTGTGTCTGTGTACTGTGTGTGCAATTTCATTTTTTATTGATAATATTATTATTACTGTTATATTTGTATTTGATGTGTGGTATGCTTTGGAGGTGCTGGCTTGCCCTGCTGCCAGTGTATTATCTGAGCGCGTCTTTAGTGCTGCAGGTGGTGTACTAACAGACCGTCGCATGCGACTATCCTCAGACAATGTAGACCGGCTTATTTTTCTGAAAATGAACAAGGCATGGATCTCACCTGAATTTGCCTGTCCGTTTTCAGATTAAATAACTGTTTGCCAACGTTTTCCAAGTCTCCTGTTATGTTCATCTTTCTACCACCTGAACTCTACTCCCTGGGCTACAACACTGCCAGTCACAGGGGAATGATCATTTACAAAACAAAATGTTATCCCCAACAAATAGTAGCGCAACGACTCCAGTGCCCACTTTATCGCCAGGCACTCTCTCTCTACAATGCTGTCTCTGTTTTTTGATGGAGTAAGTTTTCGACTCAGGAAACTAATGGGATGCTCCTCCCCGTTAAGCTCCAGTCCTGAGACAACACGGCACCCAGACCTACCTCTGACGCATCAGTCTGGACAATGAATTCTCTTTTGAACTCGGGTGTGCTCAAAACTGGTGACCCACACAGTGCCCCTTTTATTGCCCCTGTTGATGACCCCTGGCTGATTTATTAACCGGCTCCACCAGATCCATGGGTATTCTCTCAAACTGGACCTCTAAAATTTTTAATGGCACCAAGGGACTTACTAAATGAGGCTGAGGACTGTGTATCTGGCGCATGCGACAAGAGTTACAATACCGTTTAACTTCTTGATAGACCCCCAGCCAGTAAAACCGTTGTATAATTCTGTGTAGGGTTTTCTTTTGGCACAAATGTCACCCTAGTACATGCGCATGCGCTAAGTCCATTACCAACCTCCGATATGACTGCGGTAGCAGCAATTGCTAAAAAATTTCAACATGTATTTTATAAACCTGATACAGCAAATCTTGGTTCAGCTCTAATTGTTTAAATACTGTAGCTGCCCCGGGGTGTTGGGGTTCCCCATTGACAACCAGTAAATTTTCACGGGCTAGACTCAACGTAGGGGCCGCGTAGTTGCGCCTTAACAAATTTGTCACCTGTCACATTTAAGTATTACAATTCAGGTCCCGGTGTCAAATCTTCCATCTCCCCAACTAACACTTCGATAGGAGAGGGGTTTTCCTACTCCACCGAAGGCAAAGGTAATACTGCCCACTGCACACATGTGTTATGCATAGTGAGACTGATAGTAGCCAACAAAGTAGCTAACAAAGGCCACTTGTGATCGCCCTATCAGCGTAGGAACAATGCTACTCAAAAGATCTTCCATGATCCTGGACAAAATTTTGATATAATGGTCAATGAGTGAGAATGTACGATAGGATCCAGGCAGATGTGAAGGTTTGTTTGGTTTTAGTAGCAACTTCATGTGTGACATGTTTGAATGGCTGGGCAACCCTCCTGTCTCCAATATATGATTGAAGGTGCGTACCAATGTGGACGGGATATCCTCACTCAATAATTTTAATAATTTGGCTGTAAACCCGTCAGATCCTGGAGCTTTCCCGTATTTAAAGTAACTTATCGCCGCTGTCACTTCCGTCACCTCAATTTGTTTTTTTAAAAGGAGAAGCTGATAGTTTGTGATGGATGGTAACCGTATTCCATCTACAAAGGTGTTACCCTCCTCACTATCCGTATGTTCCACCTTATATAAGTCTGAGTAGTATTCTTGTAGAATGGTGTTTATGGTTCGAGGGTCTGTGTTCATGATCCCATGTTTATTCGTTAACGCTGTAATATGTTGATGACGAATGTGATTTCCTTTCGCTAGTCGTGCTAATAGTCTCCCTCATTTGCTACCATAACGATATACATCGGCTCTATAATTGTTATTACTGCTTCTCTCTCGTCAATATACCCATACGTGTAAGTCAACCTTAGCCTGCTTACATCTATTTTTAACCTGTGTTGATGAACTTGTCTTGTTTGCCGTGTACCTATCGCGTAATATCCTGCTAGCCTGCGAGTAGTTTGTCGCCATCTTCTTTTTTAGCGTTGTCTGATAACCTATTACTTTCCCGCGCATAAGGCCGGAGTCACACTGGCGACAAAATCGGACGACTGCAATGCGATGAAATATCGCATTGCAGTCGGACCTATGTTAATCTATGGAGCAGCTCCCAGTATCAGATTTTTTGTGGTCCGTTTTAAACGTCCGTGTACAATCGCAGCATGCTGCGATTGTCACCGATTGTGGGTCGACTATCGCCAATGCAAGTCTATGGGAGCGATGAAAAATCTGATTACAAACGGACCACACTGTGTGACTTGCGATGAAATCGCATCGGTGTCCTTTAGAAAAGCCGGCAATTCATCCCCGGCTATACTGTAAAATCACACTGACAGCTTTAATAAAGACTAGAAAGAATAGATATATACACATAGAACACATATATATATATACATGTAATTGTGACATATATACATATATTTATAGTTCCTAGACTTCTACATACTGTAATAGCCGCTAATTCAATTGCCGGGTTTTGTGAAATCACAGAAGCCGACATGAAATGATACATTGTTTCCACACATTTAACCATGTAATTTCATGTATTTTTATATATGTTTGAAACATACAATTACATGAGTGTATTTGTGCAAAATTTCAGACATGTAGGGGTTAATTAAAGGTGTAATTTCGTTGAAAAAAATGCGTGGGCTCCCGCTGTATTTTCTCCACCAGACAGACAAAGCAAAGCGAGTGGGGGCAGATAATAATAGCCCAGGGAGGGTGCATTTTTTTGTGCCCCCCCTGGCTACTAACATCTGCCCCCAGACACCCCAGAAAGGGCAAATCTATAATTAGATTCGCCCTTTCTGGCACTTTGCCCGTCTATTCCATTGCCCTGTAGCGGTGGCGAATGGGTTAATCTCACCTTACTGTCACCTTGCAATTGAAAGGTCACCTTAAGGCAGGTTAATAATTGATAGCTGTCAATTAGACAACTATCAATTATTAATCCTATTGAAGTAAATAAAAAAACACACACACTTTAAGAATAAATAATTTTAATGAAATAAAAACACATTTTTTTGACCATATTTTATTTTACACTTAATCCGTGCGAAGCCATTGATCTCCTAAAATAAAGAAAAAGAAATAAAACAACATTATTCTTACCTATTCCGCCAATCTGTCACGTCCCACGCTGTAATCCTTCACAAAGGGTTAACTAGCTTTGAGCCTTGCAGTGCAAGTAATCCTGCGTGCTCAGCTCAAAGCTCCTGAATGAATAAGTTCCTCTCCTGGCGACAGGAGAGGATGTGTTTCATGAATGAAGCTTAATTGATTGTGTCCACTTTCACGTTAGGTCAGGTCACTACAGTTAAATTGGCAATAAATCAATTAAGCTCCATTCATGAATCTATTCCTCTACTTTCGCTGGGAGAGGAAGTTATTCATTCAGGGGAATACAGGTCTGAGACAGCATTATTAGCTCTCTGCGACCTGTAACCTGTTAACCCTTTCTGATGGATTACACCGTGGGACCTGACTGTACATCGGATTGGTAAGTATAATTTTGCTTTTTTATTTTATTTTTATTACAGGAAATGGTTTTAGCAGGAAAATAAAATATGGTCAAAAACTGTGTGATTATTTAATTAAACTTATTTTTTATTAAACTGTGTGTGTTTGATTTTTCTTTCATACAATAGGATTAATAATTGATAGTTTTCTAATTGACAGCTATCAATTATTAACCTGGCTTAAAGTGACCTTTCAATTGCAAGGTCATTTTAACCCCTTATTAACCCATTCGCCACCGCTACAGGGCAATGGGAATAGACGGGCAAAGTGCCAGAAAGGGCGAATCTAATTATAGATTTGCCCTTTCTGGGGTGTCTGGGGGCAGATGTTAGTAGCCAGGGGGGGCACAAAAAAAATGCACCCTCCCTGGGCTATTATTATCTGCCCCCACTCGCTTTGATTTGTCTGTCTGGTGGAGAAAATACAGCGGGAGCCCACGCATTTTTTTTCAACGAATTTACACCTTTAATTAACCCCTACATGTCTGAAATTTAGCACACATATACTCATGTAATTGTATGTTTCAAACATATATAAAAATACATGAAATTACATGGTTAAATGTGTGGAAACAATGTTTCATTTCATGTCGGCTTCTGTGATTTCACTGAAGCCGGCAATTGAATTAGCGGCTATAACAGTATGTAGAAGTGTAAGAATTATAAATATATGTATATATATATATGTCACAATGACATATATATATATATATATATATATGTGCTCTATGTGTATATATCTATTCTTTCTTTTGGCATTTAAATACTATTCTTTTGGATCCATTATATGTCAGTTTTGCAAGCCTGCGAGAAAATCTCGCAAGTCGGATGAAAATCGGATGTTACAAGGTACACACACATGCGATTAAATCGCATCTTTGAAGGAAAATCGGATGCCAGAAGGATGTGTGATGTTTTTATTTTGATCCGATTGTCGACCGTCTAAAACGGACCGATTTTTTGTGGTTGTGTGTGACTCCAGCCTTACTCCCTTCCCTGCTGCCCATAAAAGTTCCGGCCTATCCCTAGTATCTCCATTATCCCTTACATATTAAAAACACCATTGCTTCACATGATGTCGAAACTTCTCATCCATTAACAAATAGGTCGGGAAGCGCCAAGTTTGGTTTGGCCCCATCTGCACCATATCTGGCAGGGTCACTGATACGGGCGCGTGGTCATATATAGCTACGCTGTGCACATCTGCCTCTTCCACTACCCTTAATAGCTCCTGTGCTAGCAATATATAATCTATTCTGGACCAAGAGTCATGTGGCGCCGAATAGAATGAATATTCACTGCCATCTGGGTTCAGGTGTGTCCAAATGTCTACAAAGTTACTCGTGTCTAGCAAGGGTTATTATAAACGTGTGTCATGTGATCGCACATTCATTCGCATCGACCTACAGTTCTTCACTGGTTCGATTCACCATATTTAAGTCACCACCGTGGGTGGTTTTAATGCTCTCCTATCGGCCTGATATGCTTGGATACCTGGGATAAATTCAGGACCGTCTCCAAACTCCCTACTCACATGTCAGCGCAGGAACCGTAAGAGGGAACGTGCTTGTTTTGTTGCGCATAGGTGGAGTTTTATACAGTAAATGATTACTGCTGTCTTATTTTTGCGTCCCAAGGGCAGAATAAGTCTGCGTAACGTTACATTTTACAGACACTCATATAATAGACACACGCTACCCTAACCGTGACACAAGGAAGGTATTGTTGTGGGATAAAGCCGCCATTTTAGCGTCACTGTGCTGTTAATTCAGTTTGGGACAGAACGCTGCTCTGCTGACTCTGAGGGACAGTTAGAGATTGCGATTTTGTGTACTGTGCTTTAGGCAGGCTACTTTACCAACCGCTGTGTACATCTTCCTTTTGCCTTGCAGTGTTTTTTTCACAGCTCTGCAAGGTGTGTGTGTGAGTGCAGGTGACGCGCTGCAGTTTGCTCGGCATACAACGCTGTATGTAGGCATCTGCACATGTCACTCTCACACTCTTTTTTTTTTTTTTCTTTAGTGTAATTCTTGCTGCTCCATTCAATTGAAATTATGGTGTGACGTGCTTCCATCCGTATCCAATACATTGGTTGAAAACACTGTAGAAGGACACAAAAAGCCCTTTCACAGCTAAGAGTTGTGTTCACTGTAGTCTGAGATTTTAATTTATTCAATTTTGATCACGCTCAAGTTACTTCTTCAAGCAATGCTGCTTGTACTCTGCTGAGCGTGTCTTACTGCCTCATCCTTGTCATTTTTCTCGAATTGGTGTACATGTACATCAAAGTAGTCTTCATTTGATCGAAATCCAAGCAGGTACCCGGACACTCTATGGCTGCTTTTGTACGGTGGACTGGCTCCAACATTCAATAAGACTTAAGATGCAATCGGGCACCTTGTCAAGGCCCAATCCTCTTCTCCCTCTGATATAATAATAATAATAATCTTTATTTATATAGCGCCAACATATTCCGCAGCGCTTTACACTTTAACAGTTTCAAAACACAAGTCATAGGTAACAACGTTAACAATACAATAATTAAAGCAAAATAAGCCGACCCTGCTCGTGAGAGCTTACAATCTACAATGAGGTGGGGGAGATACAAAGTACAGGTGTGTATATATAATGGTGCATTTCCAATGATGGTCCAGCCATCTTGAGGGAGTGAGGCATGGATGGAGGTAGTGAATGGGCTCCACATACACACTTAAACATAGAACGACTTTGGTTATTGAATGTGATAGGCCACTCTGAACAAATGTGTTTTGAGGGAGCGCCTGAAACCAGGCAAATTGTGGATAGTCCTAATTTCTTGTGGTAGAGCATTCCAGAGGATTTGCGCAGCGCGGGAGAAGTCTTGGAGTCGGGAGTGGGAGGTACGGATTACTGCAGAGGTTAGTCGAAAGTCATTTGCAGAGTGCAGCAGTCGGTTAGGCCGATAGATAGAAATGAGGGAGGAGATGTAGGGGGGTGCTGCACTGTGGAGAGCTTTGTGGGTGAGAACCAGTACTTTGAATTGGATCCTATAATGAATGGGCAGCCAGTGTAAGGACTGGCGAAGAGCGGACGCGTCCGAGTACCGATTAGCCAGATGGATGACCTGGCTGCTGCATTAAGGATGGACTGGAGAGGGGATAGTCGAGTAATGGGGAGGCCAAGTAATAGAGCATTGCAGTAGTCCAGGCGGGAGTGGATCAATGCTACAGTGAGGGTTTTTGTTGTTTCCATGGTGAGAAAAGGGCGGATTCTAGAGATGTTCTTTAGGTGTACACGGCAAATATCTAACAAACAGGTCATGCTGGAGAGACTTGCACCTACTGCCACTCAGGGTCTTCAGCTCCTTTGTGAGAAACTAATGTTTGGCCAGCCAGTATATCAAATAAAGTTCATGAGAAATGGGAACTGTGGTTGGCTTCACTTTTGGTACTGGGTGCTAATACCAAACCATGGTGTGCCATTCAATGGATATTCCTGGCTGGTTGGAGACAAGCTCATTCCCACAGAAAAGTACCAGAAAGCTAAGGAGATGGTGGCCTCTCTCAACATGAAGGAGTTTGCTCGTTGTCTAGGAGACCGACCACCCTGCTGTGTACCTTGTCAACGTTGTGTTGAAGCTTGCAAGGATTAAGAGGTTACAGTGGTAAGTCTGGTTTTTACTAAAGATCCTGCTGTGTATTATAGTTTTTATGTTTAAAAAAATTTTTTATCTTAGGAATGTTAAATAAATTTTTTTTTTTTTTTTAAATACAGTGTATCTTATGAATGTTAAATATTTAATTTTTTTTTTATAAATAAAATGTATCTTATGAATGTTAAATAACCATTTTTTTTTTTTTTTTTTTCAGGTATTTGATCTACCGTAGCTAGTTGCTGATCGTTGACTCTACACCCCTCTCCCCAGAATGTTACTCGGGTTATGGGGAGAAAATCACCGCTATTCCAGACTGATTTCATGTTAATGTGTCTGGCTCTTACACAGCACACAGCACTTGATGTTAGTTTATCTTTTTCCTAAATTATTTGTTACACTGCCCTTCTCACATTTAATTTGCACTTTTTTTTAAGCACAAGTTTTCTTACACTTCCTTGTTCTGTAAGTAGGCTTAATGGTTAAATGTTTTATACTAGATGTAAATATGTAACATGTAAATTTTATATTAAGATTTTGAAAATTATTAGGTACACACCATCAGGCTCTTTCGTCCCCTCTCCCTTAGAGTAGCGGTAATATATCGGACCCCAGGCTCGCCCACACAGTTCCTTGACCACTTCTCTGCCTGGCTGCCGCACTTTCATGTCCTCAGAAGTACCAACCCTTATCCTTGGAGACTTCAACATCCCCATTAACAGCCCTACTTCCACACTCAAAACACATTTGTTCAGAGCGGCCTATCACATTCACTAATCAAAGTCATTCTACGTGTAACTGTGTGTGTGTGTAGCCCATTCACTATCTCCATCCATCCCTCACTCCCTGAAAATGGCTGGACCATCATTGTAAATAAACCATTGTATATAAACAACTGTACTTTGTAGCTCCCCCTCCTCATTGTAGATTGTAAGGTCTCACGAGCAGGGGCGGCTTATATTGCTTTAATTATTGTATTGTTAACGTTGTCACTTATGACTTGTGTTATGAAACTGTTAAACTGTACAGCGCTGCGGAATCTGTTGGCGCTATATAAATAAAGATTATTATTATAGAGGCCCACTCAGTAGTGGTGAAGTGAACGGCGCAAATTGCGAGTTGATTGCAACTGATGCAGCTGATACTCCATTACTGCTGGCTGCTGCTCACACAACCGCTCCAACATATGTAACGTGGAATTCCACCTGGTGGGTACGTCACATATGATGCGATGTTCAGGAAGGCAAAATCTGCGTTGCAGAGCTGCAATGCGCGATCTGGCCATGGTGGAACGTCGCAAGTTAGCGCACTGTAGGCGGACCTTGTGCAGCAGTGCATCAAGATCCGGATAGTCCCTCAAAAAACTCTGGACGACCAAGTTTAGCACATGTGCCAGACATGGTATGTGAGTGACGTTGCCTAGGCCCAGACCTGCCACCAGATTTCGGCCATTGTCACACACTACCAAGCCTGGCTGGAGATTCGCTGGCAAAATACACGTCGCTCTCTTGCTTTATGGCATTCCAGAGCTCCAGCGCTGTGTGGCTTTGATTCCCCATGGAAATTAATTTCAGGACGGCCTGTTGACGTTTGGCCACGTCTGTGCTCATATCGGTCAACAGGCTCGCTGTCTGGGTGTTATGTTTGACACCAATCTCTCCTTCACCTCCCATATACAATCTGTTGCCCGCTATTGCCACCTACACCTAAAGAACATCTCTCCGAATCCAAGACTTCTCCCGCGCTGCGCCAATACTGTGGAATGCTGTACCCCAAGAAATTAGAACTATCCACAATTTGCATGTTTTGGGGCGCTCACTCTAAACACATTTCTTCATAGCGGCCTATCACATTCACTAATCAAAGTCATTCTATGTGTAAGTGTGTGTGTGTAGCCCATTCACTATCTCCATCCATCCCTCCCTCACTCCCTCAAAATGGCTGGGCCATCATTCTAAATACACCATTGTATATAAACACCTGTACTTTGTATCTCCCCACATATTTGTAAATTGTAAGCTCTCACGAGCATGTGCGGATTATATTGCTTTCATTATTGTATTGGTAACGTTGTTAGTTATGACTTGTGTTCGAAACTGTTAAACTGTAAAGCGCTGCGTAATCTGTTGGCGCTATATAACTAAAGATTCTTATTAAGCGTTCACGGGTCCATGTGGAGGTAGACCGTGACGGCTCCTGCAACAATGTTTCTGAGGAAATGGAGAAGGAGGAGTCAATGTGTACAGACTTGATTCCCGCAATCCTTGTAGTTGCCTGAACACGTACAGCGCCACTCGCAAGATCTGTACCCGGCTCCACAACATTGACCCAATGGGCAGTAAGGGAAAGGTATCGTCCCTGGCCATGGATACTGGTCCATGCAGCGGTGGTCAGGTGGACATTGCTACTGACGGAGTTTAGTAGCGCATGTTTAATTTTAACCTCAACAACATGCTTTTACAGACCAGGGACGGCTTGCCTGCTGAAATAAAATCAGCTTGGCACATTGTATTGTGGGACTGCCAATGCCATTAAGTTCCGTAAACTGTCAGTCTCCACCAGCCTGAATGACAGCATTTCAAGGGACAGGAGTTTTGCAATGCCAGCATTCAGAGCCTGTGCTCGTGGATGGTTTGCCGAGATTGGGCCTACACCCGATACGCCACAAGTTGTGGCCCACAACCTGACACCCACAGATAAACAAGCCATAAAATCTCTGAAAGATAACCCCAACATTATTATTAAACCAGCAGATAAGGGGGGTGCTATCGTTATTATGAATAAGACCCAATCTATTGCCGAAATTCATAGACAACTGTCAGTTAACCTAACCTACAGACAACTCAATTGTGACCCTACATTTTACATCTGTCAAAAAATTGATCGTATCCTGACAAAACATCTTTAATTGATCACCATAGACTGTAAGACTATGACATTCCTTAATATTCAATACCCCAGCCATCACCCCTGTTTTCTACACACTCCCAAAAATCAACAAAAAACTACATTATCCACCCGCATACCCTAGAGGGATAAATCTCTGTGTTCTACAGTATCACCCAAATGTTTAACATGTTGCCTAATTCCTATGTATATATATTCTTCACCCTATGTATTTATTGTATATATTGTATATATTATACATTGTCATTGACTGTAAATTTTTCTATCTCTTCCAGCGACTATTTGATAAAGGCCACTGCGTTGCCCAAAACGTCAGTCAGTAGTCTCATAGCTATTTTCTTTTTTCACATCAAGTGTGCAATAAAAATTTCAAATTTAACCATGACATATGCAGTTAAACTTGTGCAGTGATTCTCTATAGACTGTACATCTTCAGTGTGTCTTTGTAACTCAACTACGTGTTTTCTCCGCACATGTTTACACATATTTGTGGTATTGAGGTTACTGACACTTTACCTCTTTTAACTTTTTGATTACACAGCTTGCATTTGACATAGCAAATATCATCTGCAAGTGTGTGAAAAAAGGACCACGCAGTGCAAGTCCTGGGAGCGTCCGTTTAGACTTTTGTAAGAGAAATCCGAACAGGTGCCAAAATGGAGGCTACAGGCAACAGAGTATGCAGCCTAACTCTCCCTCCTGTTTGTACCGTTGGGGCAATCGCTTCCTCAGAGCTGCTACCACCACCTTCCTGTTCCTCACGCCATGTTGGGTCTTGGACCTCATCATCTCCACTAACCTCTTCCAACACCTGCTGCTGTTGGGTGGTCTGGCCACCACCATGCTCAACAGAAACTGGCACCTGAGTCTCATCATCATCAGATGCGTTCTGCGGTGTGCTGACCATCGGCACTGTCTCACCCGCCTCTTCAGATTCAGAGAGACACAGCTGTTGCGCATCACTGCATACTCCCTCTTCTTCACATTCCAGAATGCTGCTTGGCTGTGCCCCTGTTTGCAAACCAACAGATTCTGAGAACAGAAGCAGAGACTCAGCTGGCTCCTGTACAGAACTCTCTGACTGACTGGGCAATTTGGCAGGCGGTGAAGAGACAGATGGTTGATCAACAGTGCTGTGTTCCTGAGAGGAGGTGGAAACAATTGAAGTTGATGCATTGGACCCTGGGCTCCAACACCGCCAGTTGTTGCCTGTAAGTGCTGTTAGCACAGTCAACACTTGCTCCTGTGTTACTGGGGTTGAGTAATGGCAGCTGTTCCCCTGCTGTGTGTACGACAAAAAGTCATGCTGCCTCCACCCTGTCCTCCTCTCATCCCTGGGCTCCAACACCGCCAGTTGTTGCTCGGAAGTAATTGGCACGGGTACTGACTCATGCCCACCCTGGTTACAGCACCACAGCTGTTTCCTGGCAGTGTCAACGTAAATTAGCCTCAAATAAGTTGTCCTGTCATGTTGCATTCCGGTTATCCGACTCTATGGTGCCTGCAGTTTAGGTGATTCCTATGTGTGCTGTGGGATATGTAAATAAAGGCTCTTTCCGTTGTTAAAATAGGACAAGCACCCACTGTAGGACTGTGTGATTTGGTAACTGCAGACGGCTTGCGGCCTGTCAACTTACATTTTCATGGGTGCCTTATGGTACCCGTCCGAGTTCCAGTACCGTCATCTGGTTCTCCACAGTGCCTTTGGCCTAGGTGCCTCCATCTCGGTATCCGAGTTCCTGCAATGTCTGCTTGTCCTTGGTAGTGCTTTGGAGCACAGGTACCTCCTGCTTAGTAACCGTGTCCCAGTAACGTCAGCTGGTCCTCGGTTGTGCCATTGGCTCTTTTCCTTCTGCTGCCCCTCCGGGTTCCAGCACAGTCAGCTGGTCCTCGTTACTTGCATTGGCTCTTGTACCTTCTGCTACCCGTCCGGGTTCCAGTACCGTCAACTGGTTCTCCGCAGTGCCTTTGGCCTAGGTGCCTCCATCTCGGTATCCGAGTTCCAGCAACGTCTGCTGGTCCTTGGTAGTGCTTTGGAGCACAGGTACCTCCTGCTTAGTAACCGTGTCCCAGTAACGTCAGCTGGTCCTCGGTTGTGCCATTGGCTCTTTTCCTTCTGCTGCCCCTCCGGGTTCCAGCACAGTCAGCTGGTCCTCGTTACTTGCATTGGCTCTTGTACCTTCTGCTACCCGTCCGGGTTCCAGTACCGTCAACTGGTTCTCCGCAGTGCCTTTGGCCTAGGTGCCTCCATCTCGGTATCCGAGTTCCAGCAACGTCTGCTGGTCCTTGGTAGTGCTTTGGAGCACAGGTACCTCCTGCTTAGTAACCGTGTCCCAGTAACATCAGCTGGTACAAGGTTGTGCTACAAATACAAGATACAGAACAAGAGACACAAGAACAATAAGCAGAAGATCTAAAGGCAGAAGAACATGAAGTATAAGACCAAAATGAAGAGCAAAATATATGCTCTAAATTATAAGCAGAAGAAGACTAAGCAGTGTATGGGGGTGAGTCCATTCCTCCTCGTGGTGCCCCTGGTAAATGCCTGATGCTGCAGGCTAAACTGAACACGGACAAATACTGTTGTAATTTAAATCTTTTGTGGCAGCAAGAACGGAACGATGAAAAAATCATACTTTTACAGATTACAAGTACAGGAATCTATGTCACAAATAAGAATATGATGAAGAAGATGAAGGACTATAATATGAAGAAGAATAATAGTTTAAAAAGAACAATATGAGTAATGTTAACAAAAACATGAAAAGCAAGAAGTTTTAGAAGAAGATAAAGAAGGTGAAAATGAAGAATAATTTGATGACAAAGATGATGCTGCTGAAGATTATGAAGGAGAAAGTGTGTGAAAAGTTAAAAAGGTGAAGAGCATGGAAGTTGTGAAACATACATATTTGCCAAAATAGAAAAAAGGTTAACAACATTGTCAATTTCTTCGTCAATCCGAGCGTATTTCCTAAAAAAAAAAAATTAATGCTATTCCATTGGATTGGGTTAAACATCTATGCCTTTAATGTCTCCTCAACCTCCCCCAATACATTGTACATTACTCTTTGTTGTTTTCCTTCATGTACAATTAACCTACAAGGCTAGAATGGGGTTTTTTTAATTTCTATATTTTGTTCCATAGACTTACATTGGACTTCCGGTATCGGTATCGGGTATCGCCAATATTTTTTGGGTATCGGCGATACCATTCCGATTCCGATACTTTTGGATATCGGAAAGTATCGCTCAACTCTATTCAGGAGCACTGATTGTTCAGCTGAGGCTGCTTAAGAAGCAAGAGGGAAGAATCAGGGCGGGAACATGAAAACTGGAACTCCATATTAACTGAGGGCAAGAGCTGCAGAAAGACAGAAAGCAAAATGGCCGACGGAAAACTGAGTTTCAAGGAACATGTCAACAGAGACAAAGAACCTTACACTTATCTTCTGTGATGCTTTGCTTCTGGGATGCTTGCGTGCTGCACCCCACACTGCGTGCACCCCTTAGACTAGTCCTAAATATAAAGCCCACACTACAGGGTTAGGAGAGTGGGATTGTGGGAATGGTTTGGGATAATTTGGCAGCTGGGGCCAGCACTCCAGGGGGTGGTTAGATCATCAAAGGCACTAGACCTGGCAACATCTATATCCTTTAGCACCTTCCACCTGATAAGATCTAGAGAGGCCCAAGTCACAGGATATGAAGCAGTAAGCATTAAAACAGTGCAAAAATGAATTATACAAAGCTTTACCAGGCACATTAAACTATGTTGCAAGATGGTAAAGCAGTGGTTGGTAGCAAGCAGAAGTATGGAGTGCATACCAATAGTATATATAGCAGCATACAACACAGATAGCAGAGATGGGATTGAATCATTCAGCTGTTTGCTTCCAATGAATACAGTGCATACCAATAGTATATATAGCAGCATACAACATAGATAGCAGAGATGGGGATTGAATCATTCAGCTGTTTGCTTCCAATGAATAGAGTGCATACCAATAGTATATATAGCAGCATACAA